>CAIGRB010122660.1:0-10541 GCA_903798255.1 Fraxinus quadrangulata | reverse complement strand
TGTCAAGTAAGGTGGAGATTGTTATATTTGGGTGCTTAACATCTAGTGTTCAGCCCAATGATGAACCCCATTTAATCAGTCCATTGTTCCATGATGAATGTGACCCAATTTGGCCTTCTTGTGTAAGTATTCTCACGTTTCAGTTATGCGACTTCTGTTTTGTTAAGACAAATTGACTGAGATTGTGACACGTGGTGCTGGCTGAACCGTTAGATGCATGGTGATTTTTTATATTCGAGACTCTTCCATTCTTACTAGGTAGTCGAATTTTCTAGTGTTTTACTTTGCTTTTAATTTCTCTGTATTCTCTCTCGATGAAAACTCTTGATTTTCATCTGTAATCTTAAGGTTAGGAGATCTTGGTGATTTCTGGTGTAGATTACAGTCTTGGTTGTGATTCTTCTTATTCTTGGTGAGCAGAACGTTTGAGTTACTTGTTGTAATCTGTGAAGGAGAGAAAAGAGAGTTAAGGGCTAAGGGTTGAGTCGAGTGATTCTTTTGTATCTCTAATATTTTGTATTTGATAAATTTTGTTGGATTCTAGTGGATTAGAGCGATAATCACTTCGGTGTATGTTCAACGGATGAGTAGCCAAATTTGGTGAGCATCCGGGCCTCTGGACGAAAAATTGCTTGTGTTTGTTTATGTTTTTGCATTTTGGTTTATTTTGGGCCTGTCTAATACCAACATAGAATGAAAAGTAAATGAAGGATTCCCACTAACAGGGATTAAAAACATCAGGGGTTTCACCTGAAATTGAAAGAGATAAATTTCCCATACTCCTCTTTGATATTCCAAAAGAGAAACACTGCTTGGAAAGGAGAGAATAAATGGCCGATAGCACATCTGCTAAGAGATGGCTTCCTCTTGAAGCTAATCCTGATGTTATGAACCAGGTTCGATCCAATTTCACATCGATTTCCTATATATTTTAAATAATTATTAATGTATGACGAACTGTGTATCCGAGAAATTTTTTGCTGTGCAGTTTCTCTGGGGACTTGGTGTTCCACCGGATGAGGCAGAGTGCTTTGATGTTTATGGATTGGATGAAGAACTTCTGGAAATGGTTCCAAAGCCCGTACTCGCCGTCCTGTTCCTCTACCCTATAACATCGCAGGTGATTCGACAAAGAGGAGTTTGGCTGAGCTTAAAAAGTTTACTCATAAATAAATTTACTTATGACTAAATAAGTGTGTAAAATATATAATTCTTTGATTGATTAAAATTATAATTAAGAGCGAAATAGGTAACTTATTACTGAAAAGTAGGAAAATAGTACCAAATAATGTTTGGAACTAAACAAAGTACTTTTTTCGTAAGGTTAGGTAAACATGATCACATAATGCAACTTTCTATTTCAGTTGATTCTTAGTTTTGTAGCCCTTAGGGTGATCGCTTTGCTAAAGTGTTTACAGTGATTGTATTTGTATTGAGATGACTATTCTTTTTTCTTTTTTTTTTTCTTTTTACAGAGCGAAGAAGAGAGGAGAAAACAAGATAGTGAAATAAAGGTGAGTTTAGCCTATTTATTATGCTTAATGTTATTATTTGCATTTGTATTTCTCTTGTAAGATGCTGGATTTGAGTGGAAAATATTAAGTTATCAAAAATCCAGAGTAAATGGTCTGCTTTGTCCCTTTTTTTTTTTTTTAATTGCGGAGACATTGTTTTACCAGTTTTCCTTTTTCTTAGCATGCCCATTCCAATACTTGTATTCCAAACATGTTAAGTAGAATCCAAATGTATTTCCCTTCCTTTCGAATTTCAAAACTAAATCTCAATTCCCTTTCAAAATTGGTTCCAAAATTAGTTTGAAAATGTGTGTTCAGATTATGGTTGAGGTTAGCATGCTCCGACATTGAGAGACTTCAGAATTCCAATGATGACCATATGACTATCATGGAAAAGTTCACAGGACTTATTTTCTTGTCATCTGCCAAATCTTGATCATCTTTGATTCGATGCTCATTAGTTGTTTTGGATTATGATTTCAGATATCACTATGTGCATTTTTCGAGGTCTTCCTACATAGTTTTTGCAACTTGCGCATATATATATATTTTTTATTTTTTTTCATATGCCTGTTTACTTTTAATGAAAAAAAACATTACACGTGAAACTATGATGACATAAGGTACTATATCGAAACTTTTGGCTTTCTTTTCACTATAGTATCCTATAATGACTGGATTTCTACCTCAACTGTTTCCATTTTATTTCTGGGTATGATGTTTGTGTTGTGCCAAGGTGGCTCTATAACCATCGAACGTTGAACAGAATAAATATATTCAGTCATTATATTTGTTGGAGAACTTTATAATAAGTGTATTTACTTGATCATAACACTGTAATTTTCCACGTGTGCGCTTGTGGCACACTCGTAGTTCTCTATTTTTGCATGATATGGATTTACAATTCAGAGAATATATTCCAGCATCAAGCAGCCAAAAATTCTCCAGCTTATCACTGACGTCAGTACAGGATTTGGGATATTTCCTTTCAGCTAACTTGTAATATATGCAAATGGAAATTAATCTCAATAATTTATGATTTTCTGGTAAATTCTCACAAAATGTGACTCAATAACTGTGAATCGAATTTTTTGTTACGTTTTCCTTTGGTTTAATTTTTTCTTCATATTCTATGTCCCTGTTCTTTTCTTTGTTTCTGATCTTCTGGTTGAACAATTGGCCCTCTACTTCATTTTATGACTTTAATTGCAACTATTCGATATTCATGATAGTTTGCCTACAGGAGCCTAATGGAGGAGCTTACTTTATGAACCAAACTGTAGGCAATGCCTGTGGAACCATTGGGCTTCTTCATGCTGTTGGGAATATTACTTCTGAGATAAAACTTGGTAAGCGTTTTGATACTTTATTTTAATTTTTTATTAAGCTGGGAATTCATGTAATACTGAAGATGTTTCCATCTCTTCAATAGATAGTTTGTAATCTTGTATCACTGCTTGCTTGGAAAATATTTCCTTTTGTTGAGCTTTTAATATTAATAATGACTGATGGTAGGGTTTTGGTTTATTGAGTGGAAAATGGGTCAAATGGGCAGGGGAAATGATGAAAGAATTAAGGAATACGAAGATATAAATTTTTATATGCGGAAAGGAAAAAAGATAGAAATGAGGAAGGATTAGTCATTGAACTTGGTTTAGCAAACGAGGTCGAAGAAGTTAAACAGGCCAGGGATAGGATCGCATTTGATAGAGTTCTTTTAACTGATGTTTAGATTCTACTTCTTTCATGCATGCTTACAATTTCTGTTGCGTATCTTCAAATAATATCAGCAATTATTAATGTCCCTTCTGAATCTATAGTATCAAGGTTTTCATTCACACATTTTTGCTTATTGTTTTCAGTTGAAGGATCGTTCCTGGACAGATTCTTCAAGTCCACTGCAAAAATGGGCCCTTCAGAGGTCAATTATTCTTGAACCTTACTGTAATTAGTGTTTGGTGCAAGTGATATCATCGCTTTGGTGTCTTTCTAAACATACCTGAATAAAATTATCTTGCAGCGTGCTGCATTCCTTGAAAATGACAGAGAAATGGAAGTTGCTCATTCAATTGCAGCTACTGCTGGTGAAACGGAGGTTAGGTTTTAGAAACTTAGTTATTGGCTGATTACTTGGTAAATCTGAAATTTATAGTAGTTTTAGTCCAAAGAAAGTAATTTAGTTTTTCATTTCTTTTTTTTTTTTTCTGACTTGATATTCCAATCTTCTTTGTGGAAGATAATCTGATTATCACTTACATATGTTGTTCTTCAATGGCAAACTGCTGCAAATTTCAAACTATTGAGGCAATAACATAAATAACTTATTGACTTTATACTTTACAGAAGCCTTAGGGTCTGCCTAATAGAAAAGATTATAGCAGCCATCGGGCGGCAAGTAAAATTTTTGGTGAATATGTCCTTAGAGAAGAATTAAGACCAGTCCTCTGGTTTTTGCATTGGATACTATTAAGGTCATAAAGGAATGAATTTTTTCAATTTGGTCAATACATTATGCATGTTATATAGTAACTATCAACTAAAACTCTTAGCTTTCTAGACTTACAGAATCGTGCATTGGATTCTTAATCTGTTTTTATATCTTTAAAACCACGTCAATGATTAAATTTAAGATATTAGCCATGGAAAATGTATAGCATCTTTTAGTGTCGAACTGTATTTCTTTTCCCACTTAATTTTGCACCCTTAGTTCATGTTGACTCAATGCTTCCATTCTTAAGCTAGTGCAATTGATTCGGTCACTTTGCCAGGTTGATGCCTAGGATCTTATCTAAACTAGTGATTTGTGGCATTTTGTGTTGAACATATGCCTATAGAGAACATCCTAACACACCTGTTCTCTTGCATTGCTACTATTATAATTCAGTCTCCGCTAGTAGTGACATGTATAATTATGAAACAAGATAAAGGGGGAATGTATATATATTTCTCCATGCCCGGTCCTCATGTTGGAACCAAGACCCATGCAGCATTCCCAGGCTCACATCTAAATCTCCATGGCCTTACCCTAATGGGAGTAACGCTGGATAATAATTTTAGTTTTCTCATCGTCTTCTTTTACGGGTCCTATTTCCATCTAGAACTGATAGTAGCATATAATAATCAATCATGGTAAATGGTATTTTAATTTCCAGTATGGCTCATGGAAGCTAGTTGACCAGTGAATTATCGTAACTTTTTTCAAATTTTTAGACATTTTTTATCAGATTTCCTATTATCATAAGATGGTATAAAAAATGTGGTCTAATTTTGTCGTTCAATCGGTTTAGTTTTATCATTTTTCAGGAATGGTTAGAAATTTGTGATCTAATCCATTTCTCTTTACAGGCTTCAGATAATGTCGACACACACTTCATATGCTTCACATGTGTAGATGGTAAGTCTCTCACTCTCTCTTCTTCCCCATACAAGTGCAGTGATTGTAATATATAATTCCATGGAATTTCAAATAGGAATAGCTACTCCATTTTTTAATGTGAAGTGATATCTATTGTATGAGGAATAATGAAGCGTAGATGAGCATTTGGGAGCTAATTTATCTTATATGGGTATCATGTTGCATGAAAGAGATTCTGCAAGATTAGTTCTTACTAATAGGTTTTTGAGCTTGAATATGTTTTTTATATTCAGCAACAATGGTAACAAGAAGCTTAGTTTTGTTCTCATTTGAACTGAGGACAGCTGCATGAATAATTTTATCATTCTGTTTATCACCCGTGAAAGAATTAAATATTCTTGGACAATCTCACTCTATTTTAACTTTTGTAGCTTTTCCTCTTCTAATGCACTGTACTGGATTTTATTGCTATTGCTTATCTGAGCTTCTTAAGCTCTTCCCAATCATTTAAGACTGACTTCCCTTAATTTATCCTCGATTGCTGCCATCTCTGTTTGTTGGTGTATGATCTCATTTCTAGTTTTATCTATTTTAGTATGACTGCACATCTATCTTAACATTCTCATTTGTGTGACCTTGACATTATGGAAGTTTTGTACCTTATCCGTCCAATTTTTTGTGTATTCAATTTTCTACAGTACTTTGAGGCTTTCAGATTAGTAATGATTATTAATATTTTACAAACCTATCTTGTGTTAACTTGTTTTTTTAGCTTTCTGGAAGCCTTTCTTGAGCTTCATTATGTTACTGCATTCCTATTTGACTGTCCAAAAGGATATTAACTCCGATATTGATGTGCGCTTGAGATTACTTACCTCTGGGATAAATAAGCAACGAGGGACAATGAATTTCATTTGAAATTATGCTGTCTACAGGAAGCTCTCCTGTTGGCTGCTTGTTACATGTTTGTTTAAAAGAAAAAGAGTGGTGTGGTCAGGATATCCATTGTGGTGGGGGAGGGGAGATAATTGGGATTTTTTCTCCCTGTCTATCTAATGATCTTAGAAAAACTCCTCGTAATGTATTAATGTTCTATTACAGAAAGTTAACAAAAGTTAGAAGGGAAGACGAAGTGAATACAAGTTCAATCATGGAGGTGCTACCATGATCTAGCAATAATTTGATGGCAATACTATTTTGAATATGTGCCAAGGCCTGGAACAATTAATCAAACAAAGTGCTTCATGATAAATGTTCCAGTAGAATCTCATCAACTTTAATTAAGTGCCTACTTTTTTTAATTGCTATTCAGTTAGCTATATTATTGCCACGTCGTATTCCAATACTAATGCATAAATCTTATTAAATTACATGTTTTGAATAAGTAATTTAGCAAGAGTGTTGGTGAGATTAGTAATATAAGAAAGAAAACAGATGCTGAACGAAGTATAGAGTCAAGGGAAATAATAGGGTGTACAGTGTGTGTACATAAAGGATTGAGAAAGAGAGATCTATAATGGAGGTTTGAAGTTAAAAGTGCTAGGCCTATGTGAGGGACAAAGTGACAATAGTCCAGGACTTTTTGAACTTGAAAATTTTATAAAATTTGACAGACATTTTTTGTTCGATCCTTTTAGCAGTAAACTCACTTCTATCTATTTTATATATTAAGCCATTTCTTCCCAAACGGTGACTTAAAATTAAATGCATTCTCATTTTAATACATTCTAGCATAGACTTGGGTGGAAGACTTGTCAAACTTGCAACCTTGATCTTGTTTTTTTTTTTCAAGTGAATCTGATGCACGAGTATGAGCATCTGCATCAGTTTGGCATCAATGAATCCACCTTATTTACTGCATGTTTGGCACCTACTTAATTTATAAAGATAATTGGTCAAACCTACTTCTTATTCGTACATTTTGTGAAACCCCACAATTACTACCCACTTACCACCACTCATTTCTATTTTATTTACAATTTAAAACGATTATATCTATTCCCAAACATGCACTTAGTTCTTTATTTAGAGCAATTTACCATCAGGATTCATATATACCATAAACTTGTTATTTACAGGACAACTGTACGAGCTTGATGGAAGGAAGGCAGGGCCAATTTCACATGGTGCATCGTCTCCAAGCACCTTATTACGGGTAATCTTCTTTATCTGTAAGGGTTAGGTGGGTTTAAGTTTTTTATTTTTTTTCCTAATTTTTTTGGGTATGATAAATTTCTTTTAAATCCCGGTTGTTAAAGAAAAAATGGAAAATGGCAAGTAAAAGAACATTGAGTAGTGTAATAAAAATGCTGCATCAAGTAAAATCAATCACAAACTGATGTCATGGAATCTTAAGCATTAAAGGAATTCAAGTGACTGACACTTGAGCAGTAGACCATGTTCTTATGGCTTGAGACGTTTGCCCTGCACCTCGGCCCTAGCATTTGAAACCTGCTCCTAAAAAAGAGTTTAGGAAAAGTTTTCTTACTTGTAAACAAGCTTCCTTTGGTTGTCTCACTTGTTTACCTGACTTATAATTGACAACTATTTTGTAAGAACCTTAGTACTGAGGAGGGGGTTAAAAAGTGTCAGATTTTTTAGCAAAATTTCATGTTGGTCACCAATATTCATTTTGTTCCAAGGAGGTCTCTGAACTTAAACTTTGTTCCAATTGCATCGCTGAACTTGTGACAAATTTGATAATTCCATCCATGTCCGTTTGTTTGATTGATGCAAAAGCTAAACATGCTGACCCACTGGAAAAAATCTAGACTGATGTCACATTTGACAAGTCTAACTAATAGATTTGGACGGAATTATCAAATTTTAATAAAAGTTTTAAGTTCAGTTCCTACTTGAAACAAAATAAAATTTAATAATCAACATGAAATTGACAAAAAAATTGGCAGAAGTATACACCCTAGAATGCTGTGTCGGATGAAGCGTCAAGAAAACTGTTGGAAAAGAATTTACAACATTGAGCCTTGAGGTGACTCGTGTTACTCGGAGTGTTTCCCCCTTGTTTGCGTTTCTTATCCAACAATTTTCCTAAGTTACTATTTTGTCACTTGGACGTCTATTTGGTAAAATGTTACTTTCTTACAGGATGCGGCCAAAGTTATTCAACAGATGATCCTCAAAAATCCTGAATCAATCAACTTCAATGTAATTTCTTTCTCGAAGAAAACTGAAGCATTCGAATGATGTTCTTGACCACATGGTGTGGGTAGAAGCTGGATATTTCAGTGCTATTCACGGACTTAAGAGGACATTTCTGCATTTCAGGTTCCTCGTCTTGGCCCTTATTCATAGGCCTAGACGTTCTGATGAGATTTGTTGCTTAATAGGCCTTTAGTTTTTTTTCCTGTCTCCTACCCTTTGATATGACTTTTACATGGAGGTCAAGAATATGTTAGAGCTTTACCGTATTCACGTTTCTATTGTCTGATAGTGATGGTGCACCGAACCAGACATAACTAACTGACATTGTTAAATGCCTGTCTTTCTTAATTCAGTCTAACGTGCTAAACATAACATGAGTTTGTGAATTTCAGCTGATTATTTTTGCTTTTTTGAAAGTTAATCGAATAATTAATTATTTTGGAGCTTTGGAATTACATCAACTTAAACTAATAATACACATTAATGCTTATAACTAGGCTTGGACACATTGCTTCGACCGTTGGATGGTCTGGGGATTTTTTTTTTTCTTTTTAGTTCGTGTTTATTCTCACTTCATAATTGTTTTCACGAGAAATATATTCTCCTTGTTTGAAGTGCTAATTTAGAAACTTCAGTAAAAAGAAATACCTTTTCCTCTTTTAATTGGGCTTTAGTAATTGGACCGGTCCTTGGGTAAAACACTTTCATATGTGGTGGAGCCCAATAAGCACCCCACACCAAATAATAGAATTATTGGTGGTTATATTCACACACAATTTTTTTATATTAATACAAAACATTTTAATTAAATTAAAGGTCATTAACCTTTATTCAGTATCATATTTATATCCTTAGTTTTTGTCTTCTTTACATTCTTATTTTTAACATTTCATTAATCAGAAAATCTTGTCCTTAATCATGATTTTCGTCTAAAAATGTTGTTAATGTGCTTAGAAGTGAGAATCAAATATTTAATCGTATTTTTGCTGTATTATCGTTTTTGCTTATTCAAAAATATAATAAGCAAATGAGTCTTTTTTTACTCTTAAATAAAATTTTGGAGAGAAATCATGACATGAACAATTTTTGTTATTGAGAATAAAAATGCAATGGGAAAAAAAATAAAAAAATTGAGACATAATTGTGATAATGTGTAAAGATTATGAACCTTTCATATTATTAAAATGTTGTCTATTTATTAAAAGCTGGGATGTGAATATATTTAGCCTATAACTATTTTAAGTGCTTGACGTGAGAAATGATAAATTTCTGGGCACTACGAGCTGCACTGCCTTCTGCATTCTTTCTTCACGCCTTACCTCAGAATAGACCTCTCTTATGGATTGAAGAGGTGGTTTGCCCAGAATTCGTCTCCTCACTATCCAATTTTAGAATTCAAACCAGTCAACAATTTAAAGCTTTCCTTCACAGCTTTCTGGTAATGAGCACAATCCTCAACACACTTGGAACTCATATTCTTAGAACAAATTAAGGTCTTGCCACAAACTTTCACGACTTTTTATATAATATTTTGTCACATTATCTCCCATTGCTTAGCTTCACTGAGTTTTAAGTGGATTTCATAGACTTGGGCTGAATTCTCCAAGCCCGAGTACATCTTAGAAACTCTGCCCTAAAGTTGCTTTGTAGTAAGTTGCCAGCATATAATTTTGGCTCGTGAAAGGATCCATTAGTTCATAAGCCAGGATATTACCGTGGAACTTAATGGCTCGAGTTTTCTATGTTTTCACATAGAAAACAAGAATCCACTAACCAAAATTTATCAAAGAACTTTAATCCACCAATCAAAAAGTGCAGACTGTTAAATATTGGTTGCTTAACAATTTTGGGCCCAAATGATGTAGCCCAAACTGGTAATTCAATTAATGGCCCTATGATGCAGCCCAGATCCTGTTGAGTCGAGCCGAATTCTGAATGCAACCCGGCAGCCCATTCCATTGTGTATTTTCGCGTTTTTAAATTGAAGTACTGTAGTTATTTACTCTGAAGGCTGAGATGATGCCATGTGGAATGGCTGTGGCCGTTAGATGCTTTTGACTGTTTGTATTATTGAGAAATGACTTTTCTTGCAAAATAAAATGAATTGGTAAAACTGTTTTAAAACTAGAAAATGGGAATGTTCTGACTTTTAATAAGACTAGATACATTCCTAATCTAAAGAAGAATTTAATCTCTTTAGGTACTCTTGACGATGAATGTTTTAATACCACTATAAATAGAGGTATTTTAACATTTAAAAAGGATTTTGGAAAAGTCACTTATGTTGAAAAATCTAATGGGATTTATACTTTGAAAGCTCCACCCTTACAAAATAAATCTCTTGCTGCAACAGTCTACCAGTCTGATAAATCTGAACTTTGGCACAAAAGACTTTGACATATTAGTGACAAGAATTTGTACATTCTTAAGAAACAAGGTGTTTTGGATAATGAAAAGACAAAAAGAATGTCATTTTGTGAACCTTGCATTTATGGGAAGCAAAAGAAATT
>CAIGRB010122658.1:77878-90365 GCA_903798255.1 Fraxinus quadrangulata | reverse complement strand
AGAAAATTATGATTTTTTTTCTTTTTTTTTTTCAAAAAATAAAATAAAAAACTAAAAAATTACAAAAACTCCTTAATTTTAGTTAATTAGAAACCAGAGTTATAATTAACCATAATTATTAAATAACCTCAAACCAGCGCTCAAGATTCAATTTAATAACAATTTTACATAATAGAGAAATCGATGAACTAGATAACACAAACACCAGCAGTTGCATTCAATCTATTTAAACATTCTTCTTAATATTTAATAACCTCTATCAAGGAAAATCATCAAATTCTAGTGATTCACAAGTTAATGGGATCAAACAATTACGGATTTGATATTTAACTTAGCAGCAAATTATTATAATCAATGAACTAGCGGGTCATCTAGCAATTAAATGCAACAAATCATAGAAATAAATGTAGAAGAATATTCAATACACAAAATATAAATCAAACAATAAAAAAAACTATTTAGATCTCACAATATGTGGTTCTGAGGCTTCCGTTTCCTTCCACCAAGTGTGAAAGTTTAGTTATAATTCTTGAATCTAAGAGAGAAATAATGAAGAATGGAGTTTGGAGCTGTTCTGTACATTCTGGGTTTGTTCTAGAGTTATAAATAACGTATTTATAGTTGTTTCCATAGGTGGTTGACTTAAATTCGGAAATCAAAATTTTCGTGTCGGGAATGAACTCTATGGCTGCATGGTAGTAAGTCATACGTAGCATAGAACATTGAAAATGGCTCTGAAATTCGTCGAAACACCTCTTGCGGCCGCAAGGAATTAAAGCCATGCAACCGCATGGTTTTACGAAACTTCCTCCGGACAACTTTTAGTATTTTGGTCATATCGTTCTCTCCCAATACCCTATTGAGAATTTCAAGATATGTTGAAAAGCTAACTCAAAGAGCTACAACTTTTCTTCAGATACCATCTTCCAATTCGATCATTTGCTGTGTCAAACAAGAGTCTCAATATGAGGTTGAAAACGGGTGCATAACTTTTTCGGTTGAAAATTGATGTGTGATCATAATTTGATGATATTTCATTCCTTTGATGTCTTCTCTCATCCAATTAACTTCTAACACTCTCAAATTTTCATCGTGAGGTTCCACATAACTTTGAGTATTTACATTTCAGTCCCCCAAACTTCGTTTCCTTTCTTTTAGGCCCTTGTTAGCTTATTTCTTCCAAATTATGCCATATCCATAGAATTGCCACCTAAATCAAAATATGAATGTAATGAGTACATTTTGACACTGATTAATCATACGAGCATATAAAATAAGGAGGGAAAAATATACATTTTACATTCCTATTAAGGTGTCTTTATGTACCATTTGCACTCCACACACTATGATATTATTAGTGAGACTCTGCCGCATGTGTGAGATTTTGGATGACAATCGCATGTTAGTAAGGTAACTTTGAACATGAATTGACCTTATTTATTAAATCTAAACTCAAGTTTATCCCCTGCAATAAAAAGCTAAATATCTTATATTCTTCTTCGAAGCCTAATTGACTCGAGCAATTAAACCTGCAGGGTTTCTCATAACCAGGTGCTTATGGTCAACTGACTTTGGTTAACCGGCCTAAAGCTCGCTACAAGGGTCATTCTAGTCGCTTAATGAAGAATAGCCTACATTTAAGTTGTGAAAAATAATAATGAACTTACAATATTGAAAGTTGTGAAAGTAAATTATGCTCAAAATCAGGGGAGAAAAGAAAATTTTATACAAAATGAGTTTTTCTGTATAGGTTCTAATGTAGTTTAAACTGTTTGACTTTCACAAATAGAGGAATATACTTATTGGCAGTGGTGTTTAGCGTGTCATTTCTCACAAAATTAAGGTAGTGACACTTTACACATATGGGTCGCTTATACAATTTACTCCATGCTAACTTGAGTTACGTATGTGAGAAGGGTTACTGTCCATTACTTATATTTATGCATGCTAACAACAACATTTTTGGGTTATTGTATGTTAATTATCGATCTATTGTCATTTGTCACAAAATGAGGAGTAGTATAGTAGATATTTGACTGATTTTTTGACACTTAGAGTTTTTGATGTACTTAAGTTTTTTTTATTTGAAGTTAACATTTAATGTTAATATTTTGATTCGGAGGTATATAATATTCGTTTTAACTAGATTAAGTTTTTGATGTTTAGTGATATCATTGTTTGTTTTGGTATGTTAGTTTACGTTGATATTGCATCTTAATTTAGCTAGTACGAATCAATACATCTTAATTTAGATGGTATGACTAATGATTAATTGTTTGAATTATGTTTATCCATATTACTATTTCATGTGCTTTTACACTAGATATTGAGTTGTCTATTTCAGGAAATAGGTTGACAAAGGAAAAGCACATTTCAACCAAGATAGTTGGTTTGATAGTGGTTATCTTGTGTCTGTATTTTTACTACTTTGATTTTAGATTTTTAGTTTTGTCACAGAATACTAAAGGGGGAGCTTGTTATGTTTTTAATATAATTGACAAATCTGTGAACAAAAGACTATAATTAATGTGTTGTAAAAGTCAAGGAGTAAGTTACAAATACTGTTAATTGAGTTGTATTAGGTCTAAGATTCGAGAATGGAAAGAAGGGGAAAAGTGCACCGGAATTTCGCTTAATTGTCTCCATGACTTTGCTCGAGCGACAGAAACAGAAACATTGTTGCTAGCCTGTCACCTTACCTTCGCTCAAGTGATACACTGTCGCTCGCATATCGTCCAGCTTTCGCTCGCCCAACAGAGTTTCCCGAAAAGAATTAATTCGTGTTTTTAAGACTTTTTATTCGGCTCATTCATTCCTAAACCTAAACTATAAATACTAGCAAGCATCTGAATGATTTTTTCTAAGGTTGATCATTAAGAGAATATATACTGCTTTATATCATCTTCATCAAACAAGCTTTCAACCTTCATATTTTGATTTGATTTTGGCATTGAAAACATCAAATCCATAATCTAAATACCAAACTGCTACTTTCTACACATCTGTCAGAGTTTTGAAGATCAAGGAAAGGTGACTGAAGTTTCAGTTGTTGGAAAACGTGAAGTTCTTCGTTGATTCACAGGAAATAGACGAATTCATAAAGTCGAGAGTTGGTGCAGAAGCACGCACACTAGGAAGGCTTTGAAAACTGCGGCTGATAGTTGGTGCAGGAGTACACAATCTAGGAAGCCTGTGAGAATTGCAGTCAAGAGGTCAGAAAGTGCTAGTAGTAGTCGAGTTTGGCGGACTATAAGTTCATAATTCATTTATAGTGGATTATTGATTGGAAAAGTGTCCAAATGTTTTACTCAGTTGGGGTTTTTCCATGATCATACTTGTTGTTTATTTATTGCTTTCATATAACTACGTCAATTCAACTTAGGAAAATTGATTTGATTGATTAACCATGTAGAGATAATTAATAGTGACTTGTTTCTAGTTAATTTTTAATTTTTAATTTCACATAATCACCTATTCACCCCCTCTAGGTGTAATTTGGGTCGAAACTCGTAATTTCAAATATTACACGAGGGAATAGTTTCCATAAGCTTGTAAACAACTAGAGGAAGATGATCCTTGTGCAATAATTGAAATTGCGATAGTTGTTGCACTATTGAAAACAGCTCAAATTAACATGAATATGACTGCTGATGTATATGGATAAAAGATCATTTTTTCGCACAATAAAACACAAAATTCGGGTGCTGGCTTGAATTGTTTATGAACTTTTTCTAAAGAAAAATAATAACAATAGTGTAAACACAAACAACTCCTAAACTGGTCCACAAAAGGCTATTGAATGTTCACCAAGAATGTGCTTTATCACAGCAAGATTCTTGATCATACATGTATAACTTCCATATAGTTGCTAGATAAGAAAAGAGACTAAATGCTAATAAGAAGAGGCCATAGAGATGGAGGAAAAATAAGGGAATGTCAGCTTAGGTTGTCAGGACATGTTTTGCATATATCAAAAGAGGAGCTGTTTATTAGAGTGATGTGATTTTAGTAAAATGTCTTAGAAGAGAGAGGGATATATCAAAACTAACACGGTCTTTTATGGTTGCAAGGATAAACGTGCTTTGGATCTTCTAGTAGATCTAGCTATGAATTGAAAGAAGTGTGGGAAAATTATTTATGTAGCTGATCCAAAATTTATTGTGAATAAGGCTTAGCTTGTTGTAGAACATATGTTGACATTAAAGTAAACAACATCAAAAGTGGTCATACCCATCTATGTCTTTTGTAGGAGAGAAATTAGCTAGATTAAACTAAACAATAACCTTTAATGGACTAAAAATTAGATCAAAATTCAATTGACTTTCAATACATTTCATTTTTTAGAACTTGAGCCTTTGGTGTGATTGTCTTCAGAGGATGCCTAATTGAGGAAATAACTAAAACCAACTAGAAATTCCGCGGGAAGGAAATTCAAAATGGTGATATGTATTTCATGACACGAGAAGTAATCTACTATATAACTTTTACTTTAAGATTCTTAACAATTGGGAAAAACATCCTAAATGAGTTATTATACATGAAAGTGAAAATACGAAGTTCAACCCAAACTATATCTAGAGGGGATTGGGGGTGAATAAATGATTATGCAGAATCAATAACTTAATAATTAACTAGCAACAAGTCACTATTAATTATCTCTAGATGATTAATCAAACATTCCAATTTTTCCTATGTTAAAATAACGCGGGTATATGAAAGCAATAACAAATACAAGAAACGACCACGGGGAAACCCTAATTTGGTAAAAACTCCAGGCATTTTGCTAATCAACAATCCACTACAAACGAATTAGAACTTACAGTCCGTCAAACTCGACTACCACTAGTACCTTCTGACCTCCTAACTATAATTCTAATAGCTCTCTTCGATTTCATAATCTTGCACCAACTCCGAGCTACAGTTTTCAAAGTTCTCCTGGATTGTGTGCTCCTACATCAACTCCCGACTCTGTGAATTCATCTCTCCTATGGATCAACGAAGAACTCCGCGTTCTTCAACGACTGAAACTCCAGTCACCTTCCATTGATTTTCAGAACTCTGACAGATGTGTAGGAAGTAGCAGTTTGGTATTTGGATTGTAGATTTGATGTTTTTACCGCCAAGAACAAATTACAGAACGAAGGTTGAAAGATAATTTGATGAAGATGATATGGAAAGTATATGTTTTTCAATGTTCAACCTTATAAAAAATCGTTCAGAGGCGTTCTGTTATTTATATGTAAGTTAAGGATTGAATGGATCGGATAAAAAGTCTTCAAAAATGAATTAAAAATTATCCGGATAACCCTATTGCTCAAGCGAAAGTTGGGCAACAGGCGAGCGATGGTGTGTCGCTCGAGGAAATTCTTGGCGACAAACGGGCGATAATGTTTCTAGTTTTGACGATCGAGCAAGTCTTGACGACAGTCTAGCAAAATTTCGGCGTCATTTTTCCTTCTTTTCCATTCTCAAACCCTAGACCTAATACAACTCAATTTCTACTATGTGCAACTTCTTCCTTGACTTTTACAATATATTAATTTTAATCCCTTTTGTTCACAGACTTGTCGATTACATTAAATACCTAACAAGCACTCCCTTTGATATTTTGTGACAAAACTACAATCAAAAGTCAAGGTAGTAGTAAAAAAAAAATTACAGCCTCAATGTCTGACACAACCAATAACTGTCTTGATTGAATTCTATTTTTCCTTTATCAAAACATATTTCCTGAAACAGACAACTCAAATACTCAGTGTAAAATATATGTGAAATAGTACTGAGTGTAAAGGCAATTCAAGCAGTTAAATCAAGCAATTATAACTCAAAATGCATCGTTTCAGTTTTATAAAAAACCGTTCAGATGCTTACTAGTATTTATAGTTTAGGTTTAGGATTGAATGAGCCGGATACAAAGCCTTAAAAATGGGAATTAATTTTTCTTGGAAAACTCTGTTGCTCGAGCGAAAGCTGGACGGTAAGCGGGCGATAGTGTATCGCTTGAGCGAAGGCAAGGCGACACACTATAATATTTCTATTTCTGCCGCTCGAGCAAATTCATGGCGACAGTCTAGCGAAATTGTGGTGCCGTTTTTTCCTTCTTTCCATTCTTGAACCCTAGACCTAATACAACTCAATTAATAGTATTCACAACTTACTCATTGACTTTTACAACACATTAATTTGAGTCTTTTTTGTTCAAAGATTTACTAATTACATTAAAACCCTAACAAGCTCGCCTTTTGGCATTCTGTAACAAAGCTACAAATCTAAAGTCAAGGTAGTAAAAATACCGACACAAGACAACTACTATCAAACCAACTATCTTGGTTGAAATGTGTTTTTCCTTTGTCAACCTATTTCTTGAAACAGACAACTCAATATCTAGTGTATAAGCACGTGAAACAGTAATATGGATAAACACAATTCAAACAATTAATCATTAGTTATACAAGCTAAATTAAGATTTATTGATTTATACCAACTAAATTAAGATGCAATATCAACGTAAACTAATATACGAAAACAAACATTGATATCACTAAACATAAAAAAAGTTAATCTAGTTAAAACAAATATTATATACCTTCGAATCAAAATATTAACATTAAATGTTAACTTCAAATCAAAAAAATTTAAGTACATCAAAAAACTATAAGTGTCAATATATCAGTCAAAATATCTACTGTACTACTCCCCTTTTTGTCACAAATGACAATGGACCGATAATTAACATACAATAACCCAAAAAAATAGTTGTTAACATGCATAAGTATAAGTAATGGATAGTAACCCTTCCCACATACATAACTGAAGTTAGCATGGAGTAAATTGTATAAGTGACTCATATGTGTCAAGTGTCACTAATCATTTGAAAGTAGGACTTTAAACCTTAATTTTGTAAGAAAGGACACGCTAAACAGCACTGCCAATAAATGTATTATTCTAATTGTGAAAATCAAAACCATTTAATGCACATTAGAACCTGTACAGAAAATCTCATTTTGTATGAAAATTTTCTTTGCTCTCCTGACTTTGAACGTAATTTATTTTAACAACTTTCAATATTGTAAGTTCATTATTATCTTTCACAGCTTAAGTGCATGTTCTTCTTCATTAAGCGACTAGAATGACCCTTGTAGCGAGATTTAGGCCGGTTAATCCAAGTCAGTTGACCATGTGCATCATGTTATAAGAAACCCCGCATGCTTAATTCTCGAGTCAAATAGGCTCCGAAAAAGAATATAAGATATTGAGTTTTTTATTACATGGGATAAACTTGAGTTTAGCTCTAATAAATAATGTCAATTCATGTTTAAAGTCACCTTACTAACATGTGATTGCAATCCCAAATCTCACACACGCAACAGTCTCACTAACAATATCATAGTATGTGGAGTACAGATAGTACATGAAAACACCTATGCTAAGTACTCCATAAATAACATAAACTAGCAATGAAAACTATGTTACAGCTCATTGATTAAACCCATGCTTGATCACAACAAACAAATTCAAGTATATTATATATTATACTGTAAAAACTAAGTCTCGCATTTTATTTTTCAATTTCCAATTTATTTTTATTTTTTGTTTTATTTTAAAGAATGAACGTACCAAGCACATAAAACTAATAATAAAAGAATATTATGCATGTAATTTCTACCTAGAAAACAAATAAATGAATATGATGCATGCATAAATCAATACCATAGAATGTGAAAGCTCGTGCATGCACCAAAGAACCTAACTATAGAGATACACGAACACCAATAGCCTTCCTAAGAGATTCAAATCTCAGACCATCTAATGGTTTTGTACATATGTTAGCTAATTGATTTTTTGTAAAGATGTACTCAAGAGTTACAACATGGGTCTCTACAAACTCTCGAATAAAATGATGTTGTATATCAATATGTTTAGTTCGAGGGTGTTGAACGGAATTTTTGGAAATATTGATGGCACTAGTGTTATCACAAAACATAGTCATAGTTCCCTGGTCAAATACATAATCACTCAACATCTGCTTCATCCAAAGCAGTTGAGTGGAGCAACTTCCTGCAGCTATATATTCGGCCTCTACCATAGATAATGAGATAGAATTTTGTTCCTTACTCATCAAGCTACAAGATTAGCACCAACATAGAAATATCTTCCAGAAGTACTTTTTCTATCATCAAAATTTCCAGCACAATCGGCATCGAAATAGCCAGTAAAGTCAAGATTTAGAGTCCCGATAGTACATGATTCCATAATCTATGTTTCCATCAATATATCTAATGATACGTTGCACGACACTCAGGTAGCATTCCTTGGGATTAGCCTGAAAGCACGCACACACTCCAATATTATAGGTTATATCAGGTCTACTTACAGTGAGATAAATTAAACTACCTATCATACTCCTATGCAGTGTCTGATCAACACTCTTACCTGTAGGACCATGACCTAACTTGACACTAGTGTTCATGGAGGTTCTAGTGTGTTTCTTGTTGTCTAGTCCAAAATGTTTGACAGGGTCTTTAGCATATTTCGATTGAGATATGAACAACTCATCAACAGTTTGTTTCACTTGGAGACCAAGAAAGTAATTTAATTTTCCAACCATACTCATCTCAAATTCTTTTTTCATGCATTCAACGAATTCATGAGCAAGAGAAACTATAGGAGAACCAAAATGATGTCATCGACATAAATTTGAGCTATGATGATGGTTTCCTCAATATGTCTAATGAATAAAGTTCTATATGTACCATCTCTAGAAAAACCATGTTCCACGAGATATGCTGTTAGTTTATCATACCAAGCTTTAGGAGCTTGTTTAAGACCATACAAGACTTTGTTCAATTTATAAACATAATGCGGAAACGTAGGATCAATAAATCATTTAGGTTGTTCAACATAGGCTTCTTCTTGAAATATTTCATTCAAGAAAACACTCTTGACATCCATTTGATATAATTTGAATCCTAAAATGCAAGCAATAGCCAGAAGAGTTCTAATGGATTCAAGTTGAGCTACCGGGGCAAATGTTTCATCAAAATCAACTCTTTCAACCTGAGTATATCCTTGGGCAACTAACATATCCTTGTTTCGAATTATGGTATCTTGATCATCGATTTTATTCTTAAATATCTACTTAGCACCTATAACATTAGAATTATCGGGTCCAGGAACTAAATGACATACGTTGTTTCTCACAAACTGATTTAGCTCTTCATACATCGCATTTATCCAACATTCATCACTAAGGGCATCTTCGATTTTCTTAGGCTCAATCTGAGACACGTAACTAGCAAATGTTAGTTTGTTTAAAACCCTCTTATGAAGTCTCGTCCATTCATCTAAATCACCAATAATATTTTACAATATGATGATTAGACTTAACTCTAGATGAAGGTTCCTTATGAGGTTTAGTTTTATCATCAACTGAGGGCTCCTCATTGGACGTTTCTAGGCCTTTAGAAGTGTGTGAGGAATCGGGAATTGAAGTTTCTTTAAGTTCAATCACCGTAACGGGATCTACACTCAAGTGATCTAACTCTTACCAATCTCCTCCTCACTGCAAACATCATCTACCATTACATTGATGGATTCCATCACAACATGTATATGAGAATTGTATACTCGATAGGCTCGACAATTTCTAAAGTATCCTAAAAAAATTCCCTCATCACTTTTGGAGTCAAACTGGCCTAAATTCTCTCTATCTCTTAGAATATAACACTTACTGCCAAACACACGAAAGTACTTGACAGTAAGCATTTTACCATTCCAGATCTCATACAATGTTTTGTCAGTTTTAGGTCTAAGGTAAACCCTGTTCACTATGTGACACGCAGTGTTGATGGCTTCACCAATAAATGGATAGCTAGTCCCTTATCATGAAGTATGGCTCTAGCCATTTTTGAAGTACACAAGAATACTCTAATTGAAATACGGGTTCGCCTTTATGTTGGGTCAAATGTAGACTTAAGTCTACTGGTGTTTTAACTAGACTTTCAAGTACAGTCTCAACATAGTGTGACTGAGATAAGACCAGTCCCTCAATGTTTTAAGGTTCTTAATTCTTAATATTACATCTGCAATACCCATATATTTCATGTCAAAATGTTTTGTCAACATTTTCTTAGTGTTTGTTATGATATCATAATTACTACCCATAATTAGCATATCATCAACATATAGACAAACGATTACAGCATTATGTTTGGTTTTAATATAAACACATTTATCACACTCGTTAATTTTAAAACCATTTGACAACATTTTTTTGTCAAATTTTGCATGTAATGGTTTTGGTCCTTACTTTAGTCCATATAACGACTAACGCGCCTAACACATTTTTCTCCTGTCCAGGCGCAATGACCCCTTCGAGTTGTTCTATGTAAAAAAAAAATTCTAACTTACCATTTAAGAAAGTTGTTTGATGTCCATCTAATGGATTTTCAAATTATGCAATGCTGCGATTGCAATTACTATTCTAATTGATGTTATCCCTGTTACAGGTGAGTATGTATCGAAAAAATCAAGGCCTACTTTTTGTTTTAATCATTTAGTTACCAATCTGGCCTTATATTTATCAACTGATTCATCAGTCTTTAATTTTCTTTTGAAAATCCATTTACAACGTAANTCTTCTTCTAACTCACCATTTAAGAAAGTTGTTTTCACGTCCATTTGATGGATTTCCAAATTATGCAATGCTACGATTGTAATTCATACTTTAGTTGATGTTATCCTTGTTACAGGTGAGTATGTATCGAAAAAGTCAATGCCTTCCATTTGTTTGAATCCTTTAGCTACCAATTTGGCCTTATATTTATCAACTGATCCATCAGTTTTTAATTTTCTTTTGAAAATCCATTTAGAACCTAATGGTTTGTTACCAGGTGGAAGATCTACCAATTCCTAAGTATGATTCTGCATAATAGAATCAATTTCACTATTGATAACCTCTTTCCAGAATGGAGCTTTTGGACTAGACATTGCTTTATTGAATGTCATAGGTTCATTTTCTAACAAATAAGTTAAAAAATCTGGACCAAAAGATGTAGACTTTTTGATCATTTTGCTTTATCTTGGTTCTTCATTATTTTGATGATTACCAATTGCGGTATCATAAGGGTTTTTTTTTTTTTTTTGCGAATTTACCTCTTTCCTATCCTTACAAGGAAACTTGTACTCAGAAAATACGGCATTTCTAGATTCAATAATAGTATTTTCATGTACATCCGGAATGTCCGACTTATGTATGAGGAACCGATAAGTACTACTGTTATTAGCATATCAAATGAATATGCAATCGATGGTCTTAGGCTCTATTTTTAACTTGTTTAGGTTTTGGTATTTCTACTTTAGCCAAACACCCCCACACTTTTAAGTATTTGTACGAAGGTTTATGACATTTCCATAACTCATAAGGAGTTTCGTTCCTACTTTTGTGTGGTACTTTGTGGTTAGCTTAGAGAATTACTCCCCCCCCCAACAAATTTTGAGGTAAACCAGAACTAATCAACATAGCGTTCATCATTTCTTTCAGAGTACGATTTTTACGTTTCGCAATACCGTTCGACTAGGTTAATAAGGAGTTGTAGTTTGTTAAATAATTCCAGAATCTGAACAAAAATTTTCAAACTGTGCTCCATATTCCTCACCTCTATCACTACGAATAACTTTTATTCGTTTGCTTAGTTGATTCTCAACTTCGTTCTTGTACTATCTGAACGCTTCTGAAGCCTCGCCTTTGCTTCTTAGCAAATAGACATAACAGTATCTTGTGCAATCATCTATAAAAGTAATAAAACAATTTTTACTCCTCTAGTTTGCACAAACTTTAAATCACAAATATCACTGTAAATTAGTTCTAGAGGATTCGAGTTCCTTTCAACTGAATTAAACGGTGTTTTAGCTAACTTAGCCTCTATACATGTTTCACACTGATGATTTTGATCAAAGGAAATAGAAGCAATAAATCTAAACTTACTAATTGACGTAAAGTATTAACATTTACATATCCTAACCTATCATGCCATAAGTTAGAATACTCAATCAAGTAAGCAGAAGATTTATTTTTATTAATATCAAAATCACGAAGTACATGCATTACATTCATTTTGATTAGCCTATTGGCTAATATCCTTTGCCTACAAACATGCCATTTTTAGTGAGTACAAACTTGTCAGACTCAAATACGAGCCTAAACCCATTCTTTCTTAACAAAGCTCCAGACACCAAGATTTTGCGAATATCGGGAACATGCAGCACATCGATGGATGTTACTTCTTGTCCTGATATCATCTTCAGCACTACTTTACCTAGACTAACAACTTTTGATGTTGCCGAGTTGCCCATGAACAGTTGTCATTCATTGATAGGAGTGTAAGATGAAGACATCTCCTTATCAGCACAAACGTGACAAGTAGCGTCAGTTTCAACGAACCATTCTCTCAGATTGTCCACCACGTTTGCTACAAATACAACAGTT
>CAIGRB010122658.1:0-75825 GCA_903798255.1 Fraxinus quadrangulata | reverse complement strand
ACTACATTAATCTACTCATGGAGTAGAACACATTCGGCCAAAAAAATATTATGTCCAACTAATGGGACTCACTAAAATAATTGGTCAAAAGTTGATCAAACCAACTAATAAAATCCAATTTTCCAACAGAATTTACCATTAACCTGGGGTGGAACCTATCAACCTCCTGACTTATAATTTGTCCACATATATCACGGGATCAGTCCATATATAACAATTGTTCATTTCTTAATATCTATCAAAACTGCACTTTCATTTTATATACTTGTTTTGCAGGTAGCCTTCACATCTATCGTCTATCCATCTTTGATTCTTGCTTATATGGGGCAGGCTGCTTACCTTTCTCAACACCAAGTCGTTGATAATGATTATCGTATTGGATTTTATGTTTCTGTACCTAGTGCGTGTTTTCAATTGTTATTTTTTTAGAGAGGAAGAATGTGAATTATTGGCGAATTAACACTCAACAAAAGAAATATTTGCTTATGATAGAGAAATTAAGATGGCCAGTTTTGGTGATTGCCATACTGGCTGCAATACTTGGAAGCCAAGCCATTATTACCAGAACTTTTTCGATCATAAAACAGTGCTCTGCTCTGAGGTGCTTTCCAAGAGTCAAAATAGTACACACGTCATAAAAAATCCACGGCCGAATTTATATTCCGGAGATCAATTGGAGTTTGATGCTTTAATGTTTGGCCTTCACTATTGGTTTTAGCACCAAAAGCATGGGAAATGCCTTAAGGCTAACACCACCCCTAAAAATAAAAGAAAGAGAGAGAAAAACTTGTCACTAATATAAAATAAAACATGCATATATACAGAAAATTCTCAATATTAGTATGACATGTTTGGCTAAGCTTAAAAAATTGAAAGTACTAACATGAAAAGTAAGCAAAAAACTTAGGGGATGTTCTCTTTGTGTCTCAATTTTGAGTTTTAAATTTATTTTAGATTCTGTATTTTGAGAGTCCATTTTGAGTTGAAAATGTGTTTTTTTTACATTTTGAAAAATTATTTTGAAAGTACTCAAAATGCATTTTGAAAATTTTTGGCTTGATTATAACTAAAAACACCCAAAATGACAAATTTTTCGTTTTGGATTTTCTTTGTAAATTTTTAACTTGTTTTCAAAAACACATTTTCGAAAATAGGAAAGAAAACGCGTTCCCACTGTTTTGAAAAATCGAAAATAGAAAACGGCTTGAAAATAGTAAAGAGAACAGACTCTTAATAAAGTAAGCTTTTGAACTAAAAATGAGCAAGATAATCTTAATAAGATATAAAAATTACTTCTAATTTTTTATTTTAAAAAATGTTTGGACAACCTACTTTTAAGTAGAAGTTATTTTAAAAGTAACCCTTGCTACTTATTTTCAACTTTGATCAATAGAAAAGTTATTCATTTTAAAACTAAGTAAAGTTTTTTAGCTTATTCAAGCGTGAATAAGGAAAAATAGCTCCTAAAAACGCTCAAACAATATTGCCTCTCCATGTTTGAGCTTTTTGTGAAACATTAGATCTCTGGATGTTCAGAATTCTTAATGCACGTCCATGCTAATTGAAGAGCCTAATGAGGTCCCAAGTAATCCCAATTGTCAAATTATGATGACATTTACTAACCCAAAGTTTATTCTTTTTTTTTTATTTTTTTGTTATTCAGGTTTGGCAGTTATTACCGTCATGTTGGTCATGACTTGCTTGATGTCTCTAGTTATTATCCTATGTTGGCACCATAGTGTCATCCTTGCAATTTGCTTCGTCTTATTCTTTGGGGCATTTGAAGCGCTATATTTTTCTGCTGTTTTAATCAAGTTTTTGGGAGAAGCATGGGTACCTATTGCCGTTTCATTCCTCTTTATGTTAGTGATGTATGTTTGGCACTATGGTACGTTGAGACAGTACGAGTACGACGTCCAAAATACGATTTCTATTGACAGGCTAATTAGCCTGGGTCACAGTTTGGGCATTGTATGGATTAGTGGCATTGGCCTCGTTCACACGGAGCTCCTATCCAGAATTCCTGCAATCTTATCCCACTTTGTCACCAATATTCCGGCCTTCCAACAGGTTCTAATATTTCTCTTTGTCAATCAGTTTCAATCCCTCATGTGAAATATAAGAACGGTACCTAGTGGGACGTATTGGCCCAAAGGAGTATCATGAAAGCCAGGTTAAATAGCTAGAAAATCGTAATTATCAGAATTTTACCAAAAATAGAAACATCCCAATAATCATGCCAAAAGAAAGTGTGTAATGAAAGAAATAATATCCTAGAAATCTGGCTCAAAACGAGTTCATAATCTATGTTAAAAAGGCAAACAAAATATTACCAAAAAAAAAAAAAAAACTATAATTGGGGATTCGGAAAGAAAAACAGCAGATTTTGCCCTCGAAATCGATGCACACTGAGCGAAGCTAGATGATCATGACATGCGCGCCGAAAAAAGCTTTTTGAATTGAGGTCATGACCACGATTCTGATAACCGTAGCCAAAGTTATGGCCAAAAAATCGAAACGTGTCCAAAAACGGCCCCAATTAGGAAGGATCGTCGATCACTTGCCATTTTTGTACTGATCGGCCAACTCATGGTATCTCTGCATCATCAATGAGCTATTAGACAACTCGGCATAATCTGACTCGGATCCTCCTGCATCGAAAGCAACGCGAGGAAATGATGGTGGTGGGAACGCCTACTTCTCATCTTGATAGAATCGAAGTCCATGAGGATAATGATGTGGCAAATATCGAAACGGCTAGTACTTCGGAGCTCAAAGAAACACGGTCTCTATCCCTAATGAGGACACAAAAAAGGGTGCGGTTGGTCATTCCCGAGAGCCCGGAGATCGACCGAAATGTCCGATACGAGTTGCAAGAACTGATGGAAGCTAGGGACGCTGGGGTAGCCTACATAATGGGACACTCATATGTGAGGGCAAAGAAAGGATCAAGTCTAATACAGAAGATAGTTATAAATTTTGGATATGATTTTTTGAGAAGAAACTGTAGAGCAAACACATATGCACTAAATCTGCTTCCAGCATCTACTTTAGAGGTCGGAGTTGTGTTATATATGATTTTGACGATAAATGAAAATTACGAATTTTGTAATTTTACATAATAGTAGTAACCATTTTATTTTAACACGTTTCTTCAAGTTCAGGTCACACGTATGTATTTTTTTCTTTTTGATGCATCAAGAACTATTAAAGAACGCAATTGATACCCTTTAATTTTTAAGAATGTCAAGAATGAGCAATTAAATTCGTCAACTCGCAAAAGAACGCTATCAAAATCCGTAGATATATTTATTGGAATACTTTTAAAACTATACTAAAAAAACTATTTCCAAATATACTACATAATTGTTTAGCATTTACGCTTGTTCAACACTATATATAATATGTTACAAAAAAATAACACGTGTAATACAATGTTACATTTTTTTTATAAAACTTGTAACACGAACACGAGCGTAACATAGCGTGTTACACATCTAACACGAGCATAATGCACTTTGTCATGCACATTCCATTGGTGCCGACGTGAGTACTATCGTGTGTCTCCACCACTACTAGCAGTTGTTCGCTAAAATTACATATAGCAAGTGCACGGGTCACCTTCAAGTAATAAAGTGGACTTGTGAGTCTGAATTATCGATCCCTCAAGAAATATTTTACTTTGGATTACATCACTCTACTCAAATTAATTCTAATAATAAAACAAACACACAATAAATTTTTATTTGGAAATAAGGAAAAAATAACTAAAACTCTACAAAATAAGAAAACATAAAAACTTGGGACTTTTTGGAGGATAAAACGGTTGTGATTCATGATTTCACTTTTCGGAGGATAAAGCGGTTGTGATTCATGATTTCAATTAACCGTCGATTAAAATACAATCTATAACATTCAATTTTTGTGAAAATAGCTCAATTAACCACCTAGAGTTAGGGGTATATCTTCATCCTCTACAAGAATCTAGGTATTTACTATTTGGTCTAAAATGCACAATCTTCTATCGAACGATGTACAAATCACTAAATGCAATCATTCACATGCCAAATAAATGAATAGCATAAAATTGAATAGTAAATACACATGAAATAAGTTTTAAACATTAAAAAGCAAATGTAAAAATTAATCGAGTTATGTTAAATGTTCATCATAAATCCCTACCCAAAAACATAGCTTGTTTTATATATATGGTAAAAAGGGAGAAGATTACAATGCTTTACAAAATTGGAGAAAAATAATGGATTAAATATAAGAGTAAGGATAAACCCCTTTTTAGGTTACATTTTCGATTATGGCAATAGCTTGATCTTGATTTTTCCCAAATATTTTTNCCCCCCCCCCCCCCCCCAAAATACTAAGAAAATGAAGAATAAAATAAAATAAAATAAAAAGAAAAAAAGAAGGAAAAAGAAGGAAGAATGAAGAATGCATAAAAAATGGGTGAATATTTCCTTTTAAAACCTAAAAATGCGCCCTAAAAAATTACACAAAGAGCCCTCAGAATTTCGAAAAATAGCAAACAGACCCTAACAAAAGAGCAGGTACGCCCAGTATCCATGGCATGCAGACACCACACAACCCAAAGGCAAAATGCTTTAGGTTGAAACACCCTGTGCACGCTGGTTGGAGTTGTGTGCATTGATTTTTGCGCCTTAATTTATCGTCTAATTTCACAACAGGCCCTAAACTTTGATCTCGCACATTTTGGTCCCCAAAATTTGAGATTTCTTTCAATTATGCCCTTCATAAATTACATAATTATGAATAGAAAATCCATTTATTTAATAAATATTAAGATTATTTAGGTATTGTGTGTGTGTGAAAACACACTTATAAACAACCACCATTACCCTCATCTCTATTACCACCAATATGCATTATCACACAATCTCATCACTATTAAAAAAACCACAAATCTGTCATTGTCGGCCTCCTCACTTTCAAACATCCTATACCACAACCATCCCAAACCACCACCAAAAGACACCATCACCACCCTCACCACCGTATTATCACCTTCATCGTCGTCGCCATCACCACCATTTCACCACTACCAATAATAAATCAGTCATTATAAACAGACAAAAAAATTAGAAACATTCACTAAACATGAAAATAAAATTCAAAGAACTAAAAAAAATATGTGAAATTTCAAATCGTGGCTATGAAGTAGCGGCGTCGAGGTGGAGCAATGACATAACCTAAATGGAGTTCAAAGAACCCATTCCTACTCATATCCCAAAAAAAAACTGTTGCAAATTAGTGAAACTTACTATTAGGTTTTTAGTGTTGGGGATTATGTGGACAAAATGACTAATTTGCAACGTCTTGTAAAAGTCAAAGACTTAGGGTGCAATTTGTATAAGTTGAGTAGTATAGGGTCTAAGGTTCGAGCATGAAAAGAAAATAACTTTAGAGGCTCATTCAACCTAATTACCCTATCTTATAAATACCCAAGCCTTTGCATGAAAATTGTGGTGGTTGTTTATTACTCTTTTACCTCATATCATTCTTTGGAGATCCAAAAAAACATTCATCATTTATTAATTATCTTTTTCATTCTTGAGATCATTCAACCATACGTTGAAAAAAATAAAATTGAAGAATCCAAAACACCCACTTCCTAAATTCATATTCAGGAAGGTACCTTCTCAATTGAATTTCGGAAACAGCTAGAGGTTGAGAAAGGTTATACTACAAGCGCAGGAAAAGCACAAAAATGAGGAGTTCTTGGAATTTCACTTGGAAGAGACAATTGCAGAAGATCGGGAATTGGTGGGTTCAGTTGATATTGGATGTTACAGGAATTAGATCGGAAAGTCTAGTGGAGTTGGCTAAGCAATATCTTACTGTAAATCCGTATTATCTATAATGGATGTATCTGGCTTGGTCCCTGAGTTTTTATCGAGTTGGGTTTCTCTACCATCGTATTTTATGTTATTTACTTTTTTCCATATAAATTGCTACAATATAACATAGGATAATTGAATTGATTGACTAACCATCTAGAATCAATTAAAAGTGACTTATTGCTTCTGATTGATAAATTCCACACATAGGGTCAAAAATATAAACGGATAAGTAACAACTATTCGATAACTTAAAAGCCATTAAATTGGTAATCTGTGAACTGTTAGGTGGTATCCAGTGCAAATCCCTGATTTATTTTTCACTTACTAATGTCATTAGCCTTTAATGAATAAGTCTAGTTTGTTGTAAGCCTTTCATTTATTTAGAAAGTTGACTTTGTCTTTCTTGTTTAGGAGTTGGTGGTTATATTTAAGCAAATAAACTCATAGATACGTGAGTATTGGTTGAGATATTATAAGAAAATTTTACTATTTATAATCTTGTAATTAAAGTGTTTGTTCAATTTTTCATTAAGTAATAAAATATAGTTTCAACAAATCATCTTAGTTCTTTTCATACTTCTCTTCTTTATCTTAGTCAGAGTTGAACTCCATTGCACTCTATTTTGAAATACTTTATAACTGGTATAAAAATAATATTTGATACAATTTGTTGGGAGAATTTGACAAGTCTCAAACGAACTAAAGAAATAAAATTTAGGATAGCAATTTAAGAGATGAAAATTGTACTCTCAAAATTCAACTTCTATGATTCAATTTTTTTGTGATGATGCAATACTATAAACGAGCAACATTTTTATCCTACATGTGGTACATAAGAATTAATTGCTAATACATGAATTTAAACACCCATTAAAATTCTTAAATACGTGAACAGAAATAAATTCATTTATAATAACTCTAGACTCATGTAGATCATGATTCATCAAGTTAAGATTCATTGAGTCTAGATTAATATCAATTAATTGAGAATTAATAACACAAAATTCATACATAACAATGATTTTAGTATTTATTACTTATTGAAAAAAACAAATAGTAAAATATTATTGAAATAATTGGATTGTAGTAGGGTTAAATCATCCATAAAATTATTCTTACTTGATGTGATATTTAATGTATAATTAGATTTGTCAAAAAATTTATACGGTATTAGAGGTTGGTTGCCTACCAAGTGTTTGATTTTCTTACTCAAAGAACATGAATGGTGGAACCAGTGCCTCTAATGATTTTGTAGGCAAGCTTATTGGCAACAATTATAATTACTGGAAGTTATGCATGTAAGTTTATCTGCAAAGGTAGGATTTGTGAGATTTTATCTCTAGTGATGATGTAATTCCACAAGATAGCACAGCTTTATTTTCTTTACAAATATTGATCAGTAAAGAGTACATAGAGCATGTTTGTGAAGTAAATATGCCAAAGAAAGTGTGGGAGACATTTGAAAGGGTTTTCACTCAAAAGAACACGATGAGGCTACAGTGGTAACGGTGGAGTCATAAAGGTTAGCAAATGTGCCCGTGTTGTGATGAAAGGGTAGAGAAAGTCCCAGTTATATATCTTATAGGTTCTACAGGTGTTTTGGATACCAATCAGCAGAAAGTTGGCACTCAGATGGATTTTGAGTTTGGTACAGTATCGTTGGAGTTTGGTTTAGGATCTATATTTAAAAATATATCTCAATTGAGTTCAGAAGTTATGGGTAATGTCGCTTTGCCACTAGCACTAGCGACGCCACATTATTCAATTGCTAGAGATAAATCGAGGAGAGATATTAGACTTCACAAAGGTACGAAAAAGCTAATTTAGTTGCCTATACTTTAAATGTGGTTGAAGGTATTGAGTCTAGCGAATAACCTTCTACGAAAGTAGTTAGTTGTGTTGATTCTGTTATAGGGTATGTTTTTGTCTTATTTGATGATTATTTAGTTATTTGTAATCTTGTTGCTCGTAGTGATAATTCGAGCAACTTTAGTACCCAAGGTAATCCTGCTATGTGGTGATTGGATTCAGTTGATATTGAGTTATTAACTTTGTCCAGTTGGGCTTTTGTGGAAGAGGTTGACAGATTTGTAGGAGAATTTTTTTTTCTTTTGAAGAGTTAATCTTATATTCCTTGCAATGAAATTCGTCTCCAATTGAAAAACTTTTGAAACTTCGCTTATTGCAATAGAATTCATGTCAAGGTAGATTTGTTAAAATATGACCCAAATTCATCTGGTGGATTGGTTGAGAAAGGTTTTGAAGATGTCAAAAATATGAACCAAGGGAATTTGGAGCAGAATCTGGGCGCTTGAGTGTCACTATTTAGGCACCTAGGCGCCAATTGAGTGTGAAAATCAAATTTGAAATTGAGATTCAGCGCTGAGCGCCATATTGAAGAGCTACCTACCGCTTGCTGACCGCGAGTTTTAGTATTCGAGCGCTGCTGTTATTCAGCCTAGGGTCTGTTCGCAATTTTGATGAATTTTGGGACGCCCATTCCACCTAAAACACTATAATTATGGTTTGACATGTATTATATATATAGTTTGCTCTTCATTGTGATAGATAACAAGTTGAGAACACAAAATCACTATATTATTTCATCATATAGTTAATTCTCCTTCTCTATCCATGATTTTTTCATGTAAGATCTTGTGTTTATGAATGTTTACTTTCATATTGCCATATTACTCTCGTTTCTTGAATCTAACAAGTGATATCAAAGCAAATTGATGTCCGTTTATATCTAAAATTTGAATATATGCACAACAATCCCAAATAAATTCTAAAATTATAGGTGAATTTATTGAACATCACTTAACATTATGTGCAGTGGCGGACCTAGCACTCGGCAAGGGGGCGCGGTCGTGCATGATGGGCTCCGTGGGAATAGTGAAATTATGGAAGGAAGTGGAAGAAGGCGACCGGACCGGCAATAAGGGTTTCTTTCTGGTCTTTTTTTTAACTTTCAGCTTATTCCAGGCTATGGCTGCTGTAGGCCTTTTTCTTAAATAACTAGGCCCAAATCTAATCCAAACTCAATTAATGCATATAGTATATACTGTGATGATTAAGATGAGATGAAAACATTTGCACGCAAACCGCACCGCAGCTGTGACTCTTGTGAGCATAAACCCTCATCTACGCTACGTCTTCTAGCTCTATCTACTACTGTAACCCGTCCTGTCGTCGATAAACTCCGGATCGAACGGACCTCTCGTGGCCGTGAGCAGAATGCAGACATCAGTGAGTCAGTGATTCTCCTTTCTTTTTCTTTTCTTTTCTTTTTCTTTTTCTTTTTGGCCTTGGAATTGATGTTTTATTTATTTATTTATGACTTATGATTATGAATAATGATTTATATTCTATGAGTTAATTGGCAATTTGACATTCAAATGAGAATTGTGATTTGTGAATCTGTGATTTAGAATAAATAATTTATGTTGTATGATTACGCCTAAAAAATAATGCAGTAGTTGTAGTGCAACTTTAGGGTGTCATATCCACAGGGAGATGGAAAAAATGCTCAAATTATCAAAAATGGATGAATTATCGTCTCATTGTGTAGTAAAATTCAATATTTGAAATTTGAAATTTGAATCAATAACTTGAGGTAGTGAAGTATCGGAATTTCCTCAATTAGATTGGATCGGTCACATCTTTACTAAGAAGGTTACACAGTGGTCTAGCTATAGATGAAAAGTTTTGTATGAACCTCCTATAAAGACCTGCATGACCTAGGAATGATCTGATGTCTTTCACTATCTTAGGTGTAGGCAATTTAGAGATTAGTTCAATTTTAGATTTTTCAACCTCTATTCCCTTAGAAGAAATTAAATGCCCTAAGACAATTCCCGAAGGTACCATGAAATGACACTTTTTCCAAATCAATACTAACCCATTTTCCTCACATTGGGTTAGAACTCGTTTCAAATTTAACAAGCATGCATCAACCGAAGTTCCAAAAATAGTTAGATCACCTATAAAAACTTCCATACAAATCTCTACCATATCACTAAACATGCTGGTCATGCATCTTTGAAACGTGGCAAGGACGTTACAAAGCCCAAATGGCATCCTACGAAATGCAAAAGTACCAAAGGGGTAAGTAAATGTGGTTTTATCCAGATTTTCTAAGGCAATTTCAATTTGGTAATAACCATAATAGCCATCCAGAAAATAGTAAAAAGGATGGCCAGCCACACGCTCTAGAATTTGGTCCAGAAAGGAAAGGGGAAAATGGTCCTTGTGCGTAGTGACATTTAACTTCCTATAGTCTATGCACATGCGCCATCCAGTCACTATTTTTGTGGAGACCATTTTACCTAGTTCGTTTTTCACCACTGTGACTCCTGACTTCTTAGAAACTACCTGTGTAGAATTAACCCATTTACTATTGACGATATGATAAATGATTCCTGGAGCTAACAATTTTATCACTTCATTTTTCACTACTTCTTTCATTGTGGGGTTTAGTCTTCGTTGGGGTCTCTTTTAGGGCTAGTTCCTTTCTCTAGATGAATTCAATATGAGCAAATTAAGGGGTTAATACCCTTGATGTCAGCTATAGTCCATCATAATGTAGATTTGTGCTCATTCAGAATATGTAAAAGTTGCTTACATTGTGATGCATCCAATTCTGAAGATATAATAACAGGAAATGTATTACCTGGTCCAAGAAACTCATATTTCAATCCTTGAGGCAGCAGTTTCATCTCTGGTTTGGGACTCTCAATACTTGATGGTTGTTGTCTTCTACTCCTCTCTGGCAGCTCTTTGAACTTGGGCTACCATGGTAATGCTCCATAATCCTGCATTTTTTCAAAAAACAGCACAAATATTAGTATACTCTTCATCATCAACGAGAAACGGAATTTTAGAATCTAAAAAGAATGAGTTCAAGGGATCAAAATCAGTAATTGCGGTTGTCTCCTCTTGAATGAGTGCATCGATCATAAATGTTTGATGACACTCATCATCCTCATGTGGTTGTTTAGCAATGTGGAAAATATTGACTTCTAAAGTCATATTCCCAAAGATAGCTTCATTAGACCATTCCTACAATTTATAAGAGCATTAACAGTGACAAGAAAGGGTCTACCAAGAATTATGGGGATTTTACAGTTAATATTCACATCAACCTTCAAATCTAGTACCAAGAAATCGACGGGGTAATAGAATTTATCAATTTGAACTAACACATCTTCAACTACTCCCTTAGGCCTAACAATGGACCGGTCAGCTAATTGTATAGATGTGGGATTTATCTCACCTAAACCTAACAATGAGTAGATAGCATAAGTCATGAGGTTAACACTAGCTCCTAAGTCGAGAAGGGCTTGTGCAAACTCATGGCTCCCAATAATGCAAGAAATAGTGTGACAACCAGGATCCTTATACTTATGTGGGGCCCTTTGTTCAATTATAGAACTTACCTGCTTAGTTAAGAAGGTGATTTTCTTAACATGGTCCCTCCTCTTCACAGTGCATAAGTTTTTAAGGACTTTAGTATATGTGGGGACCTGGGCAATCACGTACAGAAGGGGTAGATTGATTTTCACATGTTTAAGGTGTTCCAGAATTTCTTTGTGTTGCCCGGTGGCTTTCAAGGTAGGCTTGAGAGCTTGAGGGAAAGGTACTCTAGTTGGGATCTCTACTACCTCTTCGCTAGGCCTATCCTCTTCTGAATTGCTAAAATTATTTTCCTCATCTCTAGGCTTGTTGGTTGGTTCTATAGTCTTTCCGAACCTAGTGGTTATGACATTTACTCCCTTAAGGTTGTTTTCTTCTAAGCCTGGAGTTTGTGCCATGTGTTGTCCTTTAGGAATTGGTTGGGCCTGAGTTGAAAATTTTCCACACTCTCTTACAGCTAAAGCATTGGTTAGTTTGGACATGTGAGCTTTTATCTCTTTGCTTTCCTCAACAACCTGGGTAATCATAGTTTCAAATTTGTGATTGATTTTACCATGTGCCTCTATAAAAGCATGCCATTTATCCTCTAAGGAGTTCCTAGAAAATGTATGTTGATATAAGGGTGTAGTGTAGGTTCTATTTGGTTAGGCTTGTTGTTGATTATCAGATTTCAAGCTAAGATTGGGATTATTCTGCCACCCCTTATTGTAGGTTTCAAAGAAAGGAGCATATGGCTTTTGGCACATGCTCAAGGCATTACAATGTTCATTATACACTCCCATAATCTCGTCATAAGTGATATACTCTTGCGCTGGATGATCAGTTCCAACACACACAAAATAATTTCCACTAGTCTCAACACGGGATACATTCTGTATAGGTTTCGAGTCTTTAACACTTAGGATTTCAAGTTCTTTAGTTAGGGCTTCTACCTTTGCTCTAAGGCTATCCTCCTCCCTAAGATGATAGATACATGTGCTAGTGGGGTTACTTGCAGGTCGTGACCTATTCATATTCTCAGTGGCACTAGGTCCAGTCTAGGTATGGGCCTTTTTAGTTAAGTCATCTAAGTGCTCTATAACCTCATCTAGATCTTTTTTTACCAAATCGCTATTACACATCATTTCAACGAACTGATGCTCCCTAGGTGTTAACACCTCATAGAAATAGCTCACAATGCGCCAGCTCTCATAATCGTGGTGTGGACAAAGAGCTTAGAACTCTTTGTACCTTTCCCACGCCTGGTATAGGGTTTCGCTTTCTTTTTGGGCAAATGGGTTGATTTGTCTCTTCAAGGCACTAGTCTTATGATGTGGGAAATATTTACTAAAAAATACCTGAGTCATTTCAGCCCAAGTTCTAATTGAACGTGGTTTCAATGAATACAACTAGCTTTTTGCCCTTTATTTAAGAGAAAATGGGAATAATTTAAGCCTAATTACATCCATCATACCATGTTGATTGTGGAAGGTTGCTACCACATCCTCAAATTTCCTAATATGCACATATGAGTTTTCATTTTTAAGTCCATGGAAATTGGGAAGAAGTTGAATCATTCCCAGTTTAAGATCCATGCGTGGCATATTGTGTGGAAATATAATACATGATGGTGTCAATGTGCGTGTGGGGTGGAGATAATCATGTAAAGTCCTGTAAGGTGTATCATTATGTTTGCTTTCACTCATTTTGTTGTGTGATGTGATATGTTCGGGCTAAAAGATGCAGTATCAAAAATAGGGTTAGGAAGAAATTCAAACACTAGAAAAAGTTCTGTAGTGAATCATCCTCGGTCGTCTTGATTCATGTTCATAAACACAAAGAAAGAATGGAAATATGTGAAAAATAAGAAATAATAATGAATAAAATAAACCAACTAAAAAAAGAAATGAAAAAAAAGGAACAAAGTCACCCTTTTGCTAGAAAAGTTTTCAACTTATTGTACTGTCTCCCCAACAATGGTGTCAAATTTTTATTACACCCAAAGAATAATGCGGTAGTTGTAGTGCAGTTTTGAGGTGTCGTATCCACAGTGAGATGTAAAAATGCTCAAAGGATCAAAAATGGATGAATTATCTTCTTCAATGTGTAGTAAAATTCAATGTTTGAAATGTGAAATTAGAATTTATAACTTGAGGTAGTGAAGCATGGAAATTCCCTCAATTGGATTGGATCGATCACATCAATTATTCATTTTATAACTCAATTAGAGAATTTTCATCCCAATTCTCTAATCGGAGGATTTATCGTGAAAACCAATTTAATTCACAAATGTAGTCCTAGAATCTAAACTTATGGTATATTCGCACATTTTTATTGGAAAAAGATCAAAGGTCAACCATATGCTTTAAGTATAAGGTAGTAATCAATCAGCCAATAAAGTAATATTGAGATTAAAATTCAACAATTATTTCAATCATTCAATAGAAAGAGCACGACTAGATCTATAAAGGACTTGATAAAAGTTAAACAAATCTTGACAATAAGTAATTGAAATTGAAACTCAACAAATAGTTTAATTTAACAATAGAAAAAGCATGACTGGATTCAGGAAAAATCTTGTAAATGTTAAACTGATTGCAATGTAAATTAATAAAAAGAAAAGTCTAACTACTAGAATTGTTCAACAATAAAAAGAGCAATTACATGAATAAATTGATACAAAATTTAGGAATCCAATGAGTTCCTTCCTTGCTTTACCTTGATTTTTAGTTCCTCATGTGGTTCTTGAGCAAGAATTGAAAAGAAAAGTGATATGAAACCCCTTTGTGCTCAAAATACGACTCACTCTTTCAAAGTCACGGAATTTTTCCTTTTATTATCTCTCAAAAATTGCCCTAAAACATTACCAAAATAAATATAAGGAAACTAAAAATTTCACCCCATTTTAGCTTGAGGAGCGCACGTAGTGTAAACTAGGACAGCGCCTTAAGGACTGAGGCTGCCCTAGTGTGAGGCGCGCGCCTCGCCTGCAGGTAAGGGCGCGCCCCTTGTAACATTTTTGGGCCATAACTTTCTCTCATAATGTTTGATTGAGATGATTCAAGATGTGTTAGAAAGCTAACTCAAAGTATACAACTTTGCTTTAAATATCATTTTCGAATTCGATCGTTTTTCATGTTAAAAACTAGTCTCAATATGAGCCTAAAAACCGATGCAAAACATTTCAGCTTGAAAGTTGATATGTGATAATGTATTGGCTATATTTTATCCATTTGACTCATTTTTTCATCTAATTGACCTCTAACACTCTCGAATCTTCATCACAAGGTTAGAAACAAGTTTAGAGTATTTTCACTTTAGTCCCTGAACTTTCACTTTCTTCCATTTTGGTTCTTTCTCGCCCTTTTCTTCTAATTTTCATTGTATTCGTCCATTTGCAACCTAAACCAAAATATAAGTGTACTTAGAACATTTAGGCGCCAATAAATCATGACAATGCAATTATTAGTGAATGAAAAACATGATAATTGCACTATTATCATTGTATGAGTCATTGAGTTGTGATTTATAATTTATCATTTATCATTTATGAGTTTTGATTTTTGATTTGAGAATTTATTATTTATGTTTAGGAATTTAAGGTAAGTGAAAAAATAATCAATTGAGAAGATGTTGGGCTCAATTCAACCATATATGCTTTATTTTTTAATCAATTGCAATTGAAAAATAAAATGGGGCATTTTGTAGATTATGGACTTATTTTTTCAATCGAAACGGAAGTCCATACCTATTTCTTCTAGTTTTAGTGGTGCATCTAGTCCCGCCATTACTTGTAGTCGAGCACACGATATATTAAATAACATGAAAAAGTCTCGACTTCAATTCAATGTGGATGATCTTGTAAGGGAAACGCCCCTCTATCGAATCATATGATCATAACATCAAAGATGATGTTAGAATGACATACTTAGAGAAAGGTCATTGTCAACCACATGGACATGACTTTCCAAAAAGACAGAAGAGAAATAATTATAAGTGTTTTTGGAAAGAATGGTTCACTGAATTTGATTGGTTGGAGAACAGTGTAGAAAAGGATGCGGCGTATTGTTTGTATTGCTACTTGTTCAAACCCGATAGAGGGGGTCAAGGGGGTGGACATATTTTCACTAAGATCGACTTTAGGAATTGGAACCACAAAAAGACATTGAAAGATCATGTTGGTCTCTTTGATAGTGCTCATGATCAATCTTTCGCAAAGTGTACCAACTTGATGAATCAAGAGCAAAGTATCTCCTACGTTATTTCTAGCCAAAGTAGTAGTCAACAAAAATGTTATAGGACGAGGTTGACNTGGAAGCATTAGTAGACGTTTTAAGATCATGTCGGTCTCTTTGATTGTGCTTATTACCATGCTTTCGCAAAGTGTACCAACTTGATGAATCAAAAGCAAAGTATCTCCTACGTTATTTCTAGCCAAAGTAGTAGTCAACAAAAATGTTATAGGACGAGGTTGACCATGGTGCTAGATTGTACTAGATTTCTCTTGATGTAAGGATTACCTTTTCATGGTCATGATAAATTGAAAGAATTTCTTAATAAACGAAATCTAATTGAGCTCTAGATTGGTAAGCAATTCGTTTTTAGGAAATTAAACAAGTTGTATTCAGTAATGCTCCTGAAAATGACCAAATGATTTTACTAAACATCCAAAATGATTTGGTTAATTGTTGTGCCATAGAGACAACAAGGGCTATGATCAATGAGATAGGTGATCCTTTGTTTTCAATTTTGATTGATGAGGCTCATGATAATTCTATTAAAGAACAAATGACAGTTGTTTTGTGGTTTGTTGACAAAAGTATGCAAGTGAATGAGCATTTTTTGGGCATTTCCTTGTCATCGATACTTGTTCTCAATCCCTAAGGATGTCATTGATGCAATAGTTTCTACACATGGGTTGAACATATCTAACTTGAGAGGTCAATGTTATAACGAAGCAATCAATATGTCAGATAAGTTCAATAACTTGAAAACTTTAATATAAGAGAGAACCCATATGCTATGTACGTTCATTGCTTTGCTCACCAACTTCAGTTAATAATTATTTATGTGGCACGTAGGAATGATATGCTTGGTAATTTATTTAACATGAATGCTATTACTGTGAATTTGGTTGGTACATCATGTAAGCGTGTAGATACTTTTCGAGCAAGTTATCATTTTGATATTCAAGGGAAGCTTAATATTGAGAAACATTGGGGTGGAAGTGGAAAGTTTCAAGAAATAAGTTTAGCACACCCAAATGATACTAGATGGGCTCACGTCTACTAACAATAACTCATCGATAGCCTAAGAATGACTAATCAAGAGGGGGGTGAATTGATTTTTAAAACTTTTTCTAAGAACTAATCTAAATTCAAGCACGTAATAACTAGATAGATTGATTCAAATAACAAACACAAATATGAAAGCAATAAGTGAAGATGGATAGAGAGTGCAAACAATATAATTATGGAAGTTCGAGCCAATGCAATAATTTACGTCCTCCGTTACCAAGCTTTTCGGTACGAGCAATGCCAATTTCACTATGTTGATTGACTTGTGGTGCAATCCAACCATTTACAACGCTTTCAGTGACTTACAAACAAAGAACGTCGATTCTTTACAACGTTGAGCTTTCCAGGACATCAACACAACCCACAAGGTTAAAGATAATTGAATTTACAAATTGAAATTTCTCTCTTAATAAATGATATGATCACAATTAAGTACTAAGAGAGAAATATGCTAACACTTTAATAGATGACAATGAGTGAATCTCCAGTGTTAGGTTTTTAGAAAAACTTTGATGTGTTGTATGAATTTCAAGAATTGATTTAATCAAAAGTTTTTCAAAGCAAAGTGATTTGATAATAATAAATAGGATGAGAAATCAATGTTATATTGCTAAAATGAATCTCACTTTAAGGCTCTCTTGTTGTATTTAATGAATGGCAAATGAGTTAATATTTATAGGAGTAAAAATGACAATTTTTCAAACAAATCGGACTACCAATCCGGACGTCCGGCGGACAACCTCGAAAAATAGTCATTTGAAACTATTAGAACGGTCGAAAATTCGACCATTGCTTACGAACCGGACGTTCGGATAACAAGAGTTTTCTGGGCCAAAAATTTTGTTTTATTTGTAGTTAGTAAATATTTTGCATGAAATTTTTATTATATATTTTAAAGTAACTCAGGTTTAATAGTTTTCAAGATTAGGTTGAAAATCTTACTTTCGAAATAATTTTTGTGCAAAATATTTTAATGAAGTGAATTTTTATTGTGCATAAGAAATTCATCTCTTGAGCTTTCAATATGTCATTGCCAAGAATTTGAGTGCTTTACCTTTACAAACGAGTTAAAAATATTTAGTTCAAATGTCTTCGATTAAATTGGCGTAAGTGCTCGATTTGTTGCTTGATTTTGAAATGACGCAAAGTTTGTCTTCATAAGTGCTCGATCGATTTTTCATCTTGAGCTTTCTTGATCGACAACTTTTCGTCCAATAGTTTCGTCTCCAATTTGATTAAGTCGGTAACATGTAACATTTTGAAGATTCGAATTACAGATAAACATAGTTTATTTGTTATAATCAAAACATAAGATTTGACCATATGTCAACAACTTTTCCATTTTTGATTATAACAAACAATAGATGATTTGCAATAAGAAGAATACTTTATTCTCATATAGTTTGCAATATTATTTCCTTTATGTTTTTTTAGATCAAGAATTCTTCATTTCTTATTCACATTTAGCACATTAAGCATGCATATCATCATTCATTTATTTTCTCCCTTTTGGCATAAGCAAAAAGATCATGAAGTAGAGAAATATACATGACAGGATAAAGCTAAACATAAGACAAAGAAACCTTGAATGTAAATAGCAACATGGCAAAGAAGATTCACAATGAAATATTCAACGTGTAGAAAATATAAAATGTTAACATGAAGCGAAATGTGAGAAATCGTTCATAGTGAAGCAAAAAATGATAAAATTCATGATAATGTGAGATCAAACTAAGATTAGGACTCTGGAGGAGGTGGTGGAGGAAACTGGGCGTAGAAGGCATTTTGCTGCGCCTGCATTGCCATCTGTTGAGTTGGAATGGCTTCCTGTTGAACTAGCACCCGATGGAGCATTCCGTCGAGACCATCAACCGCAGATGTAAGAGAGTCAATGCGGCCATTCAACATGTTATATTGATCCTTGGTGCACGTGAAACTGCTGCCCGAGGAATGAGAGATGCTGGACCCTGGAATGTCGTGAGGAGGGACAGGAGCTTCGTGTACGTCATCATCGTCATCCTCGAATGGTAGAGTTGATGGACCCAAGGTGGGGTCGAATCTCCTAATATGTGCCACCCACTGACCATGTTCTTTTGTGATTTTCATGCGTTTAAGTGTTTTGATGTTGATAGTATCGGTGGATTTAAATTGGATAAATGTTTCACTATCTAATGAGACGTGAAAATGTTTGAAAATTTTTGTGAGAAGCATGCCATATGGTAAAGTTTTAACATTTCATGACGAATGGACAAGTTTCATGAGTCCTAATGCAATGGTTGGAAAGTCAAGTTTCCTACCGACAAGAAAGGAATCGAGAATGAAGAGATCAAATGAGCTTACTTTTTCTCGATGACCTTTTCGGGGTAGGATAACATTTACAATAATGTTGTGTAAAACTTTGCATTGAAGAGTTAATTGATGTGCACTCACNTTATAGCCGTCGAGCATAGGATGTGCCTTGTGTAGAAAAATTTGTGTTTCACACACTTCAAGTTCCAAGATGTTACGAATGAATGCTTTGTTTATAATAACACGTTTATCTTCAATCAAACATGAAACTTCATTTGAACGTGAAATCGATATACCATTGTAAAATTCTTGCATATGTAGTGGATATGCATGCTCTTCTAATATTGCAATGGAAATCCATCCCATATTTTCAAAAAGTTCCTCAATATAAAATTCGGGTGCTTCAAAGGTAAAATCGGCAAAATCAACATTATTACCAATTAAAATGGGTAATTTTTCAAGTAGGTTGACCGGCACCTCGGGTTCCAAGTCGAACTCATCGTCGGAAGAAGAAGGTGAAGTGCGCCTCACCGTGATTTTGAGTCTTTTACCCGTCCATTTAGAGCTTTCCATAGTTGAAATTCAAGGATGAGTGTGGAGAAACTAGGGTTCGAGATTTTGGGACAAAAATGGAGTGTAAGAGATGAAAATGAAAATTTCTTGAGAAGTAGAAATGTAAAAGTAATAGGTTTCTGAGATTGAAGGGTAATCTACAAAATAAGTGGAAGATTTGAGTAAATGAGAAGACATTTAGGGAGAGAAATGAAGAAAAATGGTGGAAAAAATGAAGAGAAAGAGGGGCTATTACGCGTTTTAAAAATGCCCTAGACGCTGAACCGGACGTTCCGTTTGGCAAAACATTTTTCTGCCAAATCGACCGCTAGTCCAAACAATCTGGTTCGATCCGAACATTCGATTTTTCGTCCGAATGATTTTTTTTTTTTTTTTAAGAAAATGCACATGAATTAAGGTGATAGAGTAAAAACATATAAGAGCATGTAGTTTCAATCATGTACTTCAAATTCATCAATTATGCCTAAACCTCTTCTAAGATGTGAGAATCGATCAAGAGCTAGAGGTTTAGTGAAGATATAGGCCAATTGATTTTCCATGTTTACGAATTCTAGCACAATATCGCCCATGTTCTCTAAGGAAGTGATGTCGAATTTCAATATATTTCGTCCTAGAGTGCAAAATAGGATTTTTTGATAAGTTAATAGCACAAGTGTTATCACAAATGATGGGGGTGTGATCAAAGGATAAGTAATAATCGCTAAGAGTTTTTTTCATCCATAGAACTTGTGCACAACAACTGGAGGTCAAGATATATTCGGCTTCGACGGTAGATAAAGCAACAGAGTTTTGTTTCTTACTAAACCATGATACAAGTGCAAGCCTAGAAAGTGACATGTTTCGGTTCAATCGACATCTGTATAGCTAAGTAGATCAATGTAAGTGCCCCTAGGATACCAAAGTCCTAAAGTTCTAATGCCACTTAGATATCGAAAGATTAATTTTACGGCCTTGAGATGTGATTTTTAGCATTCGATTGAAATCTAGCACATAGACATTATATATATATATTTTAGGTTTAGTGTAGTGTAAAAACAAATAACGAGCCGGCGAGCTTTAGCTCGGCTTGGCTTGCCGGGTACCTACAAGCGACGAGCTCGGGGCACGAGCTGAGCTTGTGTGGGTAAGGGTTGAGCCGGCTCGGCTCGACCCATTGCCACCCCTAAATGGACGTACTTTGATCGTCCTTATCCAATTTTATGGATGTGTTCATAGGAGTATTCATTGGTTTCAAATCATCCATATCGAATCTCTTGAGCATATCCGAAATGTATTTACTTTGATTGATGAAGATTACAACACAAGTGTGCTTAATTTGGAGACCGAGGAAGAATTTAAGTTCTCCTATCATACTCATTTCAAATTTCATGCTCATACACTTAGAGAACTGTTAACAAAGATGAATATTAGTATCACCAAATATAATATCATCAACATAAATTTGAACAATGATCATATCGTTCTTTTGAATTTTAATAAAAAGTGTGGTATCCATTTTTTCAATTAAAAAATCATTTGAAATTAAAAATTTGCTCAATCGTTCGTACAAAGCCCTAGGATCTTGTTTTATACCGTAAAGAGTTTTTCGAAATTTGAAAACATAGTCCGGATGTTTGTGATTTTTAAAATCGGGTGATTGTTCAACAATCACTTATTCTTGAATAAAATCGTTAAGAAAACACTTTTTACATCCATTTGATAAAGAGTAAATTTTTTATAACATGTAAATGCAAGAAGCATACGAATGGATTCTAATCTTGCTATCGGTGCAAATGTTTCTTCAAAATGGATGTCTTCTTCTTGATTGTAATCTTGGGTCACTAATTTAGCCCTATTACGCACAATTATTCTGTTTTCATCACGTTTATTTCTAAAAACCCATTTGATACCGATGATAGTTTGATCATTTGGTCTAGCAACTAAATTTCAAATATGATTTATTTCAAATTGATTTACTTCATCTTGCATTGCCAGTGTCCAAAATTCATCAAACTCGGCTTCTTTAAAACTTGTAGGTTCAATTTTTGAAATGAATGCACAACTACCAAGATGATTTCTAAGAAATGTTCTAGTGGTAATACTTTTGGATAGATCCCCTATTATTAATTCCTTTGGATAAGATGTAACAAACTTCCATTCATTTGGTAGCAGAGATCACTTTGAGCCTCAGTTGATTTTTCTTCACTTTCTTGAACATTGGGCTCCTTCAATTGTTTTTCGTTAGGCACTCCCTTATTTTGGTCTTGAATGTTCATTTGTTCAAATGGAGCTTCCAAACCTACATCGTCATCAATGCCTTTCTCACAATCAAGTGAGTTAGTCTCATTGAATGTGACATGCATTGATTCTTCAATGACTAGAGTTCTTTTATTAAATACTCTATAAGCTTTGCTAGTTGATGAATATCCTAGGAAAATACCAATATCAAATTTTGAATCAAATTTTTCCAAATTATCTTTTGTATTCAAAATAAAACATTTGTAACCAAAAACTTTAAAATAGCTAATATTGGAAATTCTATTTTTCTAAAGCTCGTATGGAGTTTTGGTTTTCTTATGACTAATCAAAACTCTATTGATAATATAACATCCGGTGTTGATGGCTTCGGCCCAAAAATATTTTGGTAAATTATTTTCATTAAGCATGTTTCTAGCCATCTCTTGCAATGTACGATTCTTCCTTTCTACTACACCATTTTGTTGAGGAGTTCTAAAAGTTGAAAAATTGTGTTCATATCCATTTTCATTACAAAACTCATCAAAGGAAAGATTGTTAAATTCTCCACAATGATCACTTCTAATGATTGAAATTGAATGTCATTTTTCATTTTGAACCTTTTTGTAAAAATGCTTGAAGGTATTTAGAGTTTTATCCTTAAGATTCAAGAAAAGAATCCAAGTGAATCTTGAGAAATCGTCAACAATAGTGAAAGCATAGTTTTTTCCACCTAAACTAGTGGTTCTACAAGGTCCGAAAAGATCAATGTGGAGCAATTGAAGTGGTTTGTAGTTGATGAGTGTAATTTTGATTTGAATGATCTTTTTACTTGTTTACCAAATTGACATGCCTCGCAAATTTTGTCATTTTCAAATTTTAGATTTGGCAAACTTTTGACAAAGTAATTTTTGGAGATTTTTGAAAGAAGTTCCATGCTAACACGACGTAGTCTTCTATGCCATAACCAAGTATCCTCCTTTATACTCACTAAACATTTTTCATTATTTTCAAAATCAATATTTATTATATAAATATCTTTGTTTTGGCTGCCTACAAACAATATCTCTTTAGATGTAGCATTCTTTATGAGACATTTGGAAGAATCGAATTTAATATGATATTCTTTGTAACATAATTGACTAATGCTAAGTAAATTATGTTTGATGTTATCTATCAATAGGACATTTTCAATAGAAGGTGAGAGACGGTTACCAATATTTCCAATTCCAATGATTTTTCCTTTAGCATTGTCCCCAAAAGTGACATGGATTCCATCCTTCCATTTGAGGTTTGAAAGCAAGGTTTTATCTCTGTTCATGTGCTTTGAACATCCGTTATTTAGGAATCATTTGCTCATTGTCCTCCTTGATACCTACAAAAATAATTCAATTTTTTATCTTTGGTATCCATACAAGTTTGAGTCCTTCGTAGTTAATTTTAATGGATTCTCGAGTCCACTTGTTTTCAAAGTGTAACTTCTTTTTTGTTAGACAATTATATGCCACATGTCCATTTTTATTACAAAAGTTACAAGTAATTTTTGAGAGAATTGAATTTGAGGTTTTGATAAATAGATTCTTAAAAGATTTTTGTTTCAAAAATCCTCTTTTATCAAAAACACATTTTTGATTACCGAACATTAAATCGGAATTCTTTTTCCTTTGAGTGAATTTATAAATGATTTTTGTTAGATTTTCGACTTTTTCCTTCAAAGAACAACTTTCTTTGAATAATAAATCATACTCTTCATTTTCCTTTTTGGTTTCCATATCATTTTTTAGTAATTTATGTTTCTTTTTAAGAATAGAATGACTAAGAGCTAACTTTTCAAATTCTTCTAAAAAATGTTCAATAGATTTTACTTCATCATTGGTTGCCATGAAGCACATGTTTGAGATCTCTACATGACTTTCATCTTCATCGTGATCATCATCGTCGCTTTCATCCCATGTTGCTTGGAATGTCTTTTTCTTGAAATTTTTCTTTTTATTTGGACACTCGCTATTTTTGTGGTCAGGTTTGTCACAATCATAGCAAATGATTTTCTTGTTTCTTTCTTCATTCTTGTCTTCTTTCTTTTGAAACTTTCGATTATTTCGAAGCATTCTCCGTTTCTTGAGAAGAAGAACTAAATCATCGAACTCTTCATCACTCATGTTGTTGTTTGTTGTTCATTCATCAATTGCCAATTTTAAGGCAATTTGGCTTTTAGGAACCTCCTTTGATTCTTTTTTGTTCTTTCTTGTCTTCTCATTGATTTCGATATTGTTAAGCTCGTAAGTCATCAAGGTTCCATAGAGTTCTTTCAAAGGATAAGTGTTCATATCCCCGGTATTCTCTATCAACATCCTTAAGGGACTCCATTACTCCAAGAGCGACCTAAGCATTTTGCTCACAAGTTCACCGTTAGTAAATTTGCGATCGAATCATTTTAGGCTACTTACAATATCGGTAAAACGAGTAATCATATCTCCAATAGATTCATCTTGTTTCATAAAGAATTTTTCAAGTTCCTTGACTAACNACATATTAATTTTTGTTTCTTTAACTTTACTAGTGCCGATATGAGCAACTTCTAATGCATGCCAAATGTCATATATGGATTCACAAGTGCTAATGCGATTAAATTCATTTTTATCTAATGCACAATAGAGTAAATTCTTAGTTTTGGAATTTAAGGATAATTTTCTTTTGTCATTTTCATCATACTCTTTTCTAGGTTTGTGAATAGTTTGATCGGGTTGACCATCTATCTTAATGACCTGGTAGGCTTATAAGGACCATACTCGACTATTTCCCAAATATTATAATCGATAGATTGAATGTAAATCATCATTCTAGCCTTCCAATAATTATAGTGTGTGCTATCGAAGAAGGGAGGTCGATTTGTGGAATGCTCCTCATGGTTTTGAAACATTAGGTTAGCTATTACTCAAGATTGTGAAGTTTTTGAAAATGAGTACATTGCTCTGATACCAATTGATAACCTAAGAATGACTAATCAAAAGGGGGTGAATTGGTTTTTAAAACTTTTTAAGAATTAATCTAAATTCAAGCACGTAATAATTAGATAGATTGATTCAAATAACAAACACAAATATGAAAGTAATAAGTGAAGAGGGATAGAGAGTGCAAACGATATAATTATGGAGGTTCGATCCAACGCAATGATCTACGTTCTCCGTTACTAAGCTCTCCGGCATGGGTAAGGTCAATTTCACTATGTTGATTGACTTGTGGTGCAATCCGACCCTTTACAACACTTTTGGTGACTTATAAGTAAGGAACACCGATCCTTTTATAATGTTGAGCTTTCTGGGATCTCAACAAGACCCACAAGGTTAAAGATGATTGAATTTACACATTTGAAATTTCTCTCTTAATAAATGATATGATCACAATTAAGTACTAAGAGAGAAATATGCTAACACTTTAATAGATGACAATGAGTGAAGCTCAAGTGTTAGATTTTTAGAAACACTTTTATGTGTTGTATGATTTTCAAGAATTCATTTAATCAAAACAATTTCAAAGTAAAGTAATTTGACAATAATAAATAGGATGATAAATCAATGTTATTTTACTCGAGGGAATCTCACTAATGCTCTCTTGTTGTTTTAATGAATTGCAAATGAGTTGGTATTTATATGTGTAAAAAGGACAACTTTTTTGCCAAATCGGACTACCGATCCTGACGTCCAATTTAGTCTCGAACGACCCCAGAAAATAGTTATTTGAAGCAGTGAAAACGAAAATACGACTCCAGTTCGCCATCTAGACGTCAGGATGACCAGAGTTTTTTGGGCCAAAAATTTTGTTTTGTTTGCATCCAGTAAATATTTTGCAAGACATTTTTACTAGATATTTTAAGGTAAGTGAGGTTTAATAGTTTTCAAGATTATGTTGAAAATCTTACATTTGAAATAATTTTTGTGCAAAACATTTTAATGAAGTGAATTTTTATTATGCATAGGAAATTCATCACTTGAGCTTTCAATATGTCATTGCCAAGAATTTGAGTGCTTTACCTTTACAAACGAGCTAAAAATATTTAGTTCCAATGTCTTCGATTAAATTGGCGCAAGTGCTCAATTTGTTGCTTGATTTTGAAATGACTCAAAGTTTGTCTTCATAAGTGCTCGATTGATTTTCATCTTGAGTTTTCTTGACCGATAACTTTTCCTCCAATAGTTTTGTCTCCAATTTGATTAAGTCGGCAACATGCAACATTTTGAAGATTCGAATTAGAGATAAATATAGTTTGTTTGTTATAATCAAAATATAAGATTTGACCATAGGTTAACACTCATGTTATTAATATGTTTAATGCTATCGTAGATGTTCTTGAAGATATATCAGAAGAAGGCATAAATGCAGATCGGATATCAATGGCAACAAGACATATGAACACTATGCAAGATTTTAAGTTGTGTTCAGTCTCCACTTTATGTTTGAAATTCTTGTAATTATAGACGATCTTTCACAAGTCTTGCCGAAAAAGGATCAGGATATTCAAAATGTTATGAAGTTATTGAATTTGTGTAAGTATGCATTGCAGAATATGAGAGACAATTGTTGGGATAATTTGTTGAGTAGGGTAAATGAATTTTGTCTTGGTAGACATATTTTATTATCCAATATGGAAGATATTGTAGCATTGAGAGGTCGACCTATGCGTACAGCTCAATATGTAACTTATTATCATCACTTTCATGTTGATTTGCATTGTCATATAATATACTCAATCTTGCAAGTGTTAAATGATCGTTTTCCAGAGATAATCACTGAGCTCATTACTTGCATTTCGTGTTTAAGTCCAAGAGATTTCTTTGCAACTTTTAATAAGACTAAATTGCTACGTCTTGTTTAGTGCTTTTGACTTCAATACTGAAGAGATTTTATTACTTCGACCTCAACTTAACAAGTTTCTTATACTTGTGAGAGTGGACGACGCTTTCTTTAACCTCAATAGTATATCTTGTATAACTCAGAAGTTGGTTGGAACAAGAAGTTCTTGCCATTTTCCATTGGTTTATAGGCTGGTCAACTTGATTTTGATATTACCCTTAGCAACTGCAACTGTTGAAAGGGTATTATTTGCTATGAATCTAATCAAGAGTGATTTGAGCAACAAAATGAGAAATGGCTGGTTGAATGATAGTTTGATGGTTTACATAGAGAAAGAGATTTTTGGAAAAATTGAGAATAAGATAATATTACAACGTTTTCAAAATATAAGATCCTGTAAAATGCAGCTGTCTAAATTTACAATTACAAAGTAAGATTGTATTGTGTATTTTCTTAGTATTTTGGATTGTATTGAATTATATTTTCATATGTATATAATTTTTATATATTGAATAATTTTTAATAATATTTAATTAAATATTAATAAACGAACTCGCTATTACGATCGTTGATTGTCGACGGTCAACGATAATGATCCGTCATAACTGAACTTTTATTTTACTTGGAAGTTTGAACTTTTTCGATCTTCCACCTTTTTTGTTGTTTCATATGTATAATTTTCTTGGGAATTGGTTTTCCACTTGGGGTGTTCATGTGACATATTTTCTTGGAAATTGATTCTAGGCTGTTGTTGCCTTTTTTTTTTTTGTTTTTTTGGGGCAATGAAAACAAATGTCATTACCAATTGTAAAAAAAAAATCACTTTAATGGACAATTTTTATGTAAAACAAAACCAAACGAATACTAAATTTTGATTAAAAAAATGACTTTTTAGGAAAAAAAATTTCGATTTTTTTTTTTTTACTTTTGGTAATAGAAACAAATTTTATAACTAATTGTGGAAAATAAAGCCAGACGAACACAAAAATTTAAAATTTTTCGAATGAAAAATTATACCAATCAAACACACTTAATTAACAATTCATTATAAAACAATTTCTAGACAATTACTTTTCCTGAAATTCATTTTCTTTCCGCCCATTTTTCGCCCTTACAATCAAATGCACGAATAGGCGTAATTAGAATCTCCCATCAGTGTAGGGATTGCAAAAAAGTTCGTCATGGCTCGGACCGACCAGTAAAAAAAAAAAAAAAAGAGGTAGACTGTTGCTGCTTGCACAGGCAGTAGCAAGTTGCCCGCACAGGAAGCTAAGGCAGCTTGTTGCTGCCTGAGCAGGCAGTTTTTTTTACTGTCTGCGAAGGCAGCACAAGGAGGAAAAAAAAAAAACTTGAGCCGACTGGTTAAAGCTTGGGTCAAAGCTCGGGCTAAGCCTTTTTTTTCTCTGTCGAACTTTGCTCGATTTTGCTTGGGCCCAAAAAACTCGGCCGAAAAAAGTTCGAGTCGAGCCCTCGGCTCACATAGCTACGTCGCGGGTGGAGGGGGAAAAAAAATCCAATTCGCCATCTCGCGTTTCATTTCGTTCCTAGAAATAACCCAAATTCCACCATAACCATAAGGGGATGAAAACCAGCAAACAATTCACACAAACTGAAGAGGAAATTGAATTGATTACTATATTATTCTTGTTAAATAAGCATCATCATTATAGAAATCGATCCTTTTTATTTTCCTACTTCATATCCCAGATCCAACTCCCCCTGTACATTTTTGGATCCTTTCAAGTTTCCCACCTCAGATCTCAGTTTATTTGTCTTTTCAATTGATTATTCTATCTGGGTTTTGGATTTATAGTAAGTTATAATCTCAGTTTGAGCAAGACCATCGTAACAGCTGGATCTAGTAGAGCTATCCCGGAGTTTCAAGACTGAGCCAATCATGAACCCCTTTTCCTCCGGCACCCGCCTAAGGTAAGTCTATTTGCGTATTGCTAAGAATTTTGCTTTGTATAATTTTACGTTTTGTTATTGAATCAAGTATTGGAATTTCCAACTGGGTTATTTTTTTATTTTTTTGATCGGTAAATGTCCAACTGGGTTATTTTGATTTTACGTAATGTGGGGGTTTCTTCTGGAATACGTTGTTGTAAATATATAGGATATTGTGGCACTTGAATGTAGCTTTAGGTGGATTTATGTGATTACTTAGAAAAAAGAGAAAGAAGAGAAAAATTCTGTTCTTCGGGATTATGGAATGCGTTGATGAAAGTATGGACCTTATTAATTAATGATTTAATGGCACAGATTAAAGTTTCGCTATAATATATTGATCTGGAGAATATAATATTACCATTGAGTAAATAAGTTTACCTGTAAATTGTGGAGAATATAATCTGATACTGATCCAAGACTTCTAGTGTGAGAATGCATTATATTTAGAGTGTTTGAGCCCCATTATTTTAGAAGAATGTATTTTGGAATATTAGATTGATGGAAAATGTTTGGTTGAAAAAGAAGGAAATGTTATTGATATGATGAAAAATATTATTTTATTGTAGAATATCTGGTTGAAAATGAGTAGAAGAATGAAAATGAGAGCCATACTCCATTATGGATCATGCAAGAACCATACTCCAAAAGCTTTCTGTTGAGGTTGGGGAAAGCCCATTCTTTTGATTTGGAATTCATGTCCCATACCTTTTGCAACAGGACCATGACATTCTCGTTTTTCTGTTTTGAAATGCTAAAGTTTGAACTTTAATTGGTTTATAATGGTTATATGCTTAATGAAATAAGCTTTTAATTTGAATTAGACCCAATATAAACAGTAATGAAGATTCCTAACTATTATTTAAATCATTTAACACTTCAATATCAAGTAAAAAGCATCCTATTTGTTCCTAAGCCCACTAGAATATATCCTTTGTTTCCATATAATTTCATCTCCAGTTTGGATATAATTGGCAAGGTTTAGCTTGCTTTGCTTGCCGTTGCCGGTGAGTAATTTACCTTCTTTGGACATCTAATGGGATTTTGACTAGGCTGAATGCTCAAAACTTTTATAGTTGGTTCTCTTTTGGAGCTAGCTTTCAAGGGTAATTTGAAAAGGACAAAAGGGGCATGAACGAAGCAATTTCATCATTCTGGCACTCAAAATTAGTGTTGATATGCATTCTTAACTTTCATCAACCCGGGCTTCCCTGGTCAAAATACAACTATACTAGCTTAACATATAAATTTTTTTTCTCATTTTGGCATTCTGCACCATGAAGATTTTTGGTTTTACTGTTTAATTACACATCCAGTCCTCCATTGGATGAGATTCATTCAACTATTTGTTTTAAAGACTTCTATCTTGTGAATTGATTGCGTCCTTGGTAAAATAAAGGATGAAAAAAATTCTTGCTCCAGATCTACATTGATATCGAATTTTTCTTGAAAAGTTCCATGGAAATTAAGCCCAAACTTGTGTGAATGACCATAAATGTATATCAACTTTTTAAGTAGAACATGTGTAAATAACAAATTGAGGATTAAAAGAAGTGGCTTTTTTTATGATCTATTTTATGTATAATGCTTGAATAACTATTATGTGGCTTACAATCCTTTCAGATATGTAATCATTTAATTGATATTATGGTAATGATCATAATTTTCATGTTGTTTATTATGTAACTGCCTATATTTATCGGAATCATTAGGATGGAACTCATTTACATCCCACTTTTTAGTCAGAGAAGTTACTTACCTTTATCATATTTTTTTGGAAAAATTGCAGCCACGATGCCAAACCTTTCCAATTTTTGCAAACTTTGCCCAAACCTTTGTTTTGTACCAGTCCCAAATGTTTCAAAAATATGCACAGGACGGTTTCCGTCCAGTTGACTAAGAATAGTAGATTTTGACCAATTTGACCATTTTAAATTTAAAGCTTACGTAACTGATATTGCATCCTAGTTCCTGAAACTAAGAAATTAAAAAAAATAAAAAACTAAAAAAACAAAAACTTGCAATTAGTTTCTCCTTCCCATCATCAATAGTGCTGGCACAACCATCGGCACACTGCCGACACCACCACCACCACCACTGTAAATCACATCTAAAAAACCAAAAAAATAAAAATAAATATACAAAAACCATTCTTCCTCCCACTCCACTCCATTCATCCCCATTCCCACCCACCACAAGCCACCGCCGCCATCTTCAGCGTCGCCGCCTCAAAGTCCGGCCACCACCGCCACCATCATTGGCAAAATTCCTCAGAACCTAAGCATTATAAATTGAAGCCACAAAGACCCGTCGAACTGCCCCAACCTCAATTGGAGCCATCGAGATCAACTGAACTGCCCCAATCTCAATTGGAGCAATTAAATGGTTACCCATGGTCGTACAAGTTTGCTCGAGGTTCATCGGCTCCAATGAGATTTAATTTTCCTTTATCTTCAGTTTTTTTTTCAAATTTTTTGAATTGAGTTTGAAGTTTGAAAATGGGTAGTTACGGCATTGGTGATGGTGGTGATGGTGAGGAGATCGATGGTGGTGATAGATGGTTTTCTGGTTTAGGATAGGATGATGGGGATTTTGTAGGTGATGGGTGGCGGTCGTGGTGACGTGTTGGTGGTGGCCGTGATTTAGGTTCCATTTTTGGGTGTCGAACGTGATTTTCTTCTTATGTGATTTACGATGGTGGTGGTGGGAGGAGGCGGTGGTGCTGGTGCCGACACTGTTGATGCCGGAAAGGAGAAACGATTACAAATTTTTGGTTTTTTATGTTTTTGTTTCTTTTAATTTATTTGATGAGAAAATTGTCAAGTTACCATTTTACCTCTCCTAATTTTGTCAAAATCTACTATTCTTGGTCAACTGGACGGAAACCGTCCATCTGGACCTCCAGTGCATATTTTTGAAACATTTGGAACCTTCGCTGGCACAAAACAAAAGTTTGGGTAAAATTTGCTAAAATTGGAAATGTTTGTTATCGTGATTTCAAATTTCCCCTCTTTTTTTTTTTATATTTCCCCCCTTTCAGTTTTGAGAGGTACATATGCTTCCAACCCGCTAGCCTTCTCTCCACCCTTTCCACAATACTGTTCCAAATCTGTATGCTTTTATATCGTGCTCCTAAAGGAAGCCCGAGATGTCATAGGCAATTGTGTCACCCTGCAACCCAATATTGCAGCCAACTCTTCCACGTTATTGACCTCTCCCACTGTGATAGTCTCAGATTTTCCTAAATTTATTTTCAACTAGATACGGCTTCAAAGCACGAAAGTAAATGACGCAAGTTCCTGAATTGCTCAACATCTGTGTCACAAAAAATCATCATATCATTTGCAAATAGCAAAGAGAAATCTGCAACAGCTCAACAACAAAGCCCTTTAACAAACTTTGCCCCACGGCCTTATCAAGCATCCTACTGAAAGCTTCCATTACAATGACAAACAGCAAAGGGGACAGAGGATCCCTTTGCCTCAATCCTCTACTACTAAGAAAATAATCCTCCGAAGTGCCATTCACCATGACTGAGAAAGAAATCGTAGAGATACAAAACTGAATCTACTGGCACCACTTCTCCCCAAAGCCACATCACCTGAGTATATACAAAACAAATCCTCAGTTAACGTGATCATAAGCCTACTGAATGTCGAGCTTACATAACATTCCTGCAACCCCTAGTCACATTCTTGAATCAATGCATTCATTTGCTATAAGTACTGAATCCAAAATCTGGCGCCTTTGACGAAGGCATTCTGAAATTTAGATATGACTTTTCCCAACACTTCTTTTAATCTATTCGCCAAAATCTTTGCAATAATCTTTTAGACCCCACTCACTAAGCTAATATGACGAAAGTCCTTAATATCCGTTGCGTCCGATATCTTCTATCCCCATTCTAGTAACTTAATAATACCCGAGTCAGTAACAGACAATACGAACTCTTTTGCCTCAATTGTAAAGCGTGAGCTGAAAATCTTAAGACCCATTGCATAAGTCTGTCTCCCATGATTTCGTGTAAACGAGCTAGCTGATGATCAAACCAATGGTCTGAATGGCCTCGTTGCAGTGCGGAGGTCCTTTGCTTTTTCATGCATCGGCCCACGTGCAGGCAAATCGGCCCGTTCTCCACGTGCCTGTCCCGTCGGTGTCAGAACTGCCTGCACAGCCCGTTAGATGGCGCGTGGTCTTGACTGATGGACGGAACTGGCGCATTTAGGTTGTGGGTCAATCGGTTCAAACCCACCTTCTCCTTCACTGGATCTGAACTTCGCCTACTACCTTCATAAATGGAGTCATCTTGAGCCTCCGACTCCTCGCCGGCATGTGCGCCATCCCGTCGTCCATGAATCTGGACAGGGACACCGACACTAGGGTTTACAGATGCAGCCGCCGCATATGAGATGGGTTGTTTAAAGATTTGTGGCGTGAGGCCGGTAGGGATAGATCGTCTGATCTGGGTCAAGTGACTGGCGCCGGAAGAACGGCCGGTTAGGTTAGGTGGTGTGTGGGTGACTTTGGATATGACGGGGGTCATCTCCTCTAGAGAGAGAAACTGCGACTTTATCCACTCTCCTCCCATACCTTCCAACAAAGAGTCTTCCATTGGCTTTTACAGTTAAGCAGCCACCTTTATTGAAATTCTAAAGATCAGCATACATAATACTACACTTGAAATGATTAATGGAAAAGAAAACCTACTAGGATTTTCAATTTTTATCGAAGCTTCAAGCAAATAAGGGGACTCTGTTAAGTTCAATGGTCATAGTATGTAATTAAGAGAATATCAGTATAATTCTTTCTCAAATCAGCGAAGTTTTTTTTTTTTTTTTTTCCTGTTTATCCTGTTGATATGCTTTAATAAGCTTTGCATAAATGAAGAAAGGTAAATGAATCTCAGTGCTGACCATACTCCTAGTATCTGATATGGCTGTTAGTTGATATCTTTATAAACTTATTGCTATTTTTATGCTTGCATGTTGATTAACATCTTCGTAACATGGTTGCTGCTATCACATTTGACATAAAAGTTGTTTTGATACATCAGCCACTGACATTTCTAGTGCTCAGGAGTATGTTTTCCTGATTTTTTAACCATGCTCTATTTCACTGTTTTCTCCATTTCTTTTTCTGTTAGTGTAATTTCTTTAATAGCTGCAAATTGGTAGAACTCCCCATGAGTTCCATGCTTTTGATTGCTAGTTAATAACGAAAACTGATGCAGCGAAAAGTGAGGAAAGCACGTCTTAAATAAAAAAACTCAATCAAAGATTCGCAATGGAATACCTTATGATTGATGAAGATTGAGAAAATTCTCTAGTATTATGTAAAATAATCAAAGCCGTCCAACAGTAAACTCTAGTATTGGTATTTAAAGAAAATCCTAAAACGCTAACTCTATGTATGATAAAGTTGGAAAACAATCCCTAATAACAATTGACTCTCTTCAAATAATAAAAATGGAAATAAAAAAAAAACCAAAAGGCGGGACTGTGGACTTAAGTCCAAACTATGTCCCATCTTCATCAAATGCCCTCTTTGCCTTGTATATGCTATTAAAATAAACTAGAATAATGGACTTCGATAGCCAAGAAAACGTGTGCCCGTGGCGAATTCATTCTCTCACATAGTTTATTTACCTTACCAGTACTTATAAATCAAGAGGTTCACATCATTATTATGAAATTATTTTCTTCACTTTCTAGATCCTCTATTTCCTCCCTTTCTAGTTCAGTCCTCGTTTGGTAGAATGTTGTGCACACAACAATTCTCAAGCGACTATATTTTCATACTTTGTAATCTTTTCTCACAGTAACGTTGTTCATCATATCTTGATTGTGTCCTTGGTCAAAATCCTCCTATTGATTATAGCTTTATAATGATCCTTTTTTTGGTTAACTATATACAAGTTCTTTATTTTCATCCTTTACTGCTGATTTTTTATTTAGATTGAAAATATTATTGATTGTACCTACCGTTTCAGGGACATGATTCGGGCTATACGTGCTTGCAAAACTGCAGCTGAGGAGCGTGCTGTTGTGAGAAAAGAATGTGCTGCTATTCGTGCTGCAATTAGTGAAAATGACCAAGATTATAGGCATCGCAATCTGGCGAAGCTCATGTTCATTAACATGCTTGGTTACCCAACACATTTTGGTCAAATGGAATGCCTGAAGTTAATTGCATCTCCTGGATTCCCAGATAAGAGAATAGGATATCTTGGCCTAATGTTACTTCTTGATGAGAGACAGGAAGTTCTGATGCTAGTTACCAACTCAATAAAGCAGTATCCACTCTAAACTTAATTTTAATTTTCTTTATATTGTTCTGAAAATCATTAATGTTATTGGTATCCACATTCACCTAGAGCAAAAGAAGCAGTAAATTAAAATAGAAAAGGACAAGGTAACTGATCCTAACTTGTCTATATAGATCGCTTGCTTTTGTACCGTAAAAAGTTAAAGTTCATATATCCATTTAGATGCCTTAACTTGTGCAAAGAGATCTGAGTCACACAAACCAATATATTGTTGGTCTGGCTCTTTGTGCCTTGGGGAATATCTGTTCTGCAGAAATGGCTCGCGATCTCGCACCAGAAGTTGAGCGATTACTTCAGTTTAGGGATCCAAATATCAGGAAGAAAGTAAGTGTTCATAACCTAGCTTCAATGCTTTTATAGAATTTTCCGATGTAACTAGTTAAAGTTCAATTAATGCTCCATGTTTCGTTATTACTGCAAGGTTATTCCATTCCATTTTTTTATTTTAGCTGTCAACACATTAGAATCATAGAGTAACTGTTGTAATATCATAATTCCTCAATATTGGACCAATCACGGAATACATTATTTTACTTGTAAGAGGGTCATTATTTTTATTAGCTGGAATATCCTCAGATTCCAGCTGACATAACAAAGTTTATGTTCTTTTTATTTCCCTGCGAGGGTTGGATGTTGATGATGAGAGTTTGATTGAGTTCTTCAAGCTATTCTTTATTGTATGCATGATTTGGAACATTATGTGAACTTTTGCCTACTCTTTTTGGAAGATCTGCAAATTAATGTTCCTTTTTTGAGGAAATAAATAGCTATATGAAATATGGAACAGGAGGATTCAAGCTCTGGCTAGATCTATTTTTGTTTGCTTGTTGTGACACAAATTCTTTCTCCATTATGAGTAATCACAAGGAAGCGCATTTTATTTCTTTTTAGCAGTGATTTTTATGGTACTTATGACTGATAAATACTATTAAAAAACTTAAGAAGATTGAAAAGGAATTTTATATTGACCTCCCATTTTTATTGTTCTTAGAATGTCAGTTTCAGCTTTGACCTATTTTCTTTGGATGTCTGTTCAGAACATAAATATCCATGTAATATGTCTAATGCATCAGTAATAATATATTTTTCTATAATCATTGAGTTTTATGTTCCTTTTTCCAAATGTTCCACTAGAGACCTGAAACTAATCTCGTCAACTATATTAACCCTACTTACTGTGTACTGTAGGCAGCATTGTGCTCTATAAGGATTATAAAGAAAGTTCCAGACCTGGCAGAAAACTTTATAAATCCTGCTGCTTCATTATTGAAAGAAAAGCACCATGGTGTCTTGTTAACAGGCGTTCAGCTTTGTACAGATCTATGTAACATCAGCGCAGAGGCTCTTGAGTATTTCAGAAAGGTAAATTGACCATCACGTTCTGTATTAAGCCTCAGTTTCGCCTCTATTTCTTAAAACTCATTTTTCCTCAAATTCATTTTCAACCACACATTTTATGGGTTCCACAACTTTGATCGACTTTTCAACAACCAATTTCATCAACTTTTATAAAAATCTACTAAACCAAACAGGGGCTAAGTTTCTTAAATATATTTCTCAAAACCAAAAGACAAAAAATAGTTCCTACTAACTGAGAAGATCAGATTCTCTGAAGTGTAAATAAGATGAAGATAACTTCTTATTTCCATCAATTGTATTAGTTGTGTATCTAAATCATTTGCTAATGCTGTTTTCCTGTGTTAGTTTTCATATCTCCTTACAATGATCTATGGTTAAATCATAAATGGAGCTGGGAAATTTTATACGTTAAGAAGTAGCTAAGCCCGATGCAATAGAGGTTTATTTAATCATCTGATCTCTGTGCCAGTTATGACAGATAATGTTTGTGGACCATAAACTAACCAAGCTGATCACATCTTTCCCAATTTCTGTAGTTTATATAGACTTATCAATTGGAACTGGAAATATGGAATCTTTTTCCCAGTCTTTAGCTATTGAACACGATCAAGATTGCCAATATAATATTTCTAACTAGGATCTAACGAAATTATATTCCTTGCATTATTGATGGGTAAACTATTTGATGGAGATAGAGTTGTAGTTTAGATAGAAGTTTAAAATAGAGTTCAATTCCAATTAGATTAGATAAGATTAGTTTTGATATTTTGATACAATTCTAATTTAGTAGAAGATCTTTTATTTTAGGTTCTTTTTAGTTTCTTGCTCTATAAATAAAAGGGCTTATTTACTATAATATACAAACCTTGATTAAATGAATAAATTGAATCTTCTTTTGCCCTCAATTCTTATGTTCTTTGCACCCCCTTTTTTCTTGTTTGTTAACAAATTAACATGATCCTGTGTCACTATCATTCTTTTTTCCCTGTTGGTTTGTATAAAATCGACAATACCACATTCAATGTGTAGCATATCTTTACATATTTTTCTGATGATCTATACATCAGTGAGGTATTCCAAAGTCCAAATCAAAGTGATAAAACTAAGATCAATGCATAAACTTGTCACTTTATTAAGCTAGATATGTCAAAGAATTAAACTTTGCAGCTTTGCCAAAAGTTTGATGCCTACGACGATTCTCTGGAGACTAAAGTATGTAATTGCCTTGCTTTGATGTGTTAACATTGGAAATCGGGTAGATAATGTTGAATGCAATTATGATTTTCTTTGATAATCACACATTTCTTAATTCTCGGTGAAATTTATTAAGAAAACTGTTATCTTTGTCCTCTGTATAACAGTTGGAAAATGCTGATGAACAACATTAGAACAATGAGTAGGCGAAAGGTGGTCTATAACTATTTCATTGCTAATCTCAATGGGAAAAAAATCATTTCCGGAGAACGTAGTCATAGATCACAATCTGGTAACTGCTCAGAAAAAACCTGCTAATTATCTATACGGTAAACCTAAGAGATTTCAATTAACAAACCTCTGCACTACAGACCTGAATTCATGTTGATTTCAGCATATCTTGGTTTGGTGTCTAGAGTGGGATCTAGTTTTGTCTCACACTGCTGTAGATCTGATGTAGTGGTACAATTATAGTGATTCATTGTATTGCTGGGCAATTTGTATCTAGGGTCTCATCCCTTCAAACTGCTGTGTTTCCTATCTGTAATTCTGTTGTATATTGAACTTTTGAACTTGAAATAAGCATGGGGTTACTTTTCTAATTTCTTGATAAATGGTTTTTTATTAGTTTTTAGTGTATTTTTGACATTGGAATTAAATGATTTTAAATGCAGTTTTCATTTTGACAAGATTTTCATCCTTTTTTCCTTCTCTTTTCCTCTATGATTCTAGAAATGTACAGATGGTCTAGTGAAAGTTCTAAAAGATGTTGCAAACAGTCCATATGCACCTGAGTACGACATTTCGGGGATTACAGACCCTTTTCTTCATATTAAATTGCTCAAGCTTTTGCGTGTGTTGGGCAAGGGAGATGCTGATGCCAGTGATAGTATGAATGATATTCTTGCTCAGGTAAGTTAATTTTTTCATGTTTATTCACTTGCTTTCCCTTTTGATGGCAGGTAATATTTTCAATATGTTTTCTTGTGCTTTACGATATCTGATGTTTGTTTTGATTTTTATTACTTTATTATTAGAGATTATTAACTTAGTAGATACTTATTACCGACTGTATTCAACTCTTTTTATATTTGAGATGGAACGAGTTTCTTATGTATCTCTATTGAGCGCGACTCTTAGATGGAGAATATTCTGCTTTTTTATTTATTTGTTTAGATTCTCTAGAAGTGTGTTTTCATAACTATTAAAAGATAGAGCTACTTTGAGTTTCCCCTGTTGATATAAACTCGAGATACTGCAAGAATACAAGGGAAGAGACTGTGTGGGCAAGGGTTTAATGACATATGAATCTATCCTTGAAAATATATAGCATGAGATAAAGAGCATGTTTGGTAAAGTCAAACATTGTTTTTATCAACATATTTCATAGGATCCACAATTTACTAACCACTTATTGTCCACATATTCCGTAAGATCCACAGCCCATGAGCTCTTAATCTTAAAAGCACTACCAAACAAGCACGAAGTCAAATTGTAACATTTGGTAAAATAATTTTTCCAGAACCTGGTCTTACTTAAAGGCCCACCTTGTATATCATTAATTTATTGACTAGAACTGTCTTTATATGATGATTGGCGTCAATAACAACATAAATTCGGTGATTAAAATTCAAATTCTGTGAATTCATTTCGGTGCCAGGGATACTATTTTTACTGTAACCATTACTTATTTTGTTTGCCTGATCTGCTATATGCCTTTTGCAGGTGGCAACCAAAACTGAGTCGAACAAAAATGCAGGGAATGCAATTCTCTATGAATGTGTGTCAACAATCATGACCATTGAAGAGAATGGTGGTTTAAGAGTGCTAGCTGTCAATATTTTGGGAAGATTTTTGTCCAGCCGTGATAACAATATCAGGTCACCTTCATTCATTTGGCTAATTGGCTTGAACACTTTCCTCAGTTCAAGGACATGATTTGTTGTGACTATGCCGTTTGGATTCTGGTCCATTGAAGTTTTCTTTTTTGCACATGCTTAATTGCCAGATCAATCTTGATTAAGGCAAAATCCTATCTTAAATAGTTGCCTCCTACCCATATCCTGGCCAAGTACTTTTTATAGGACTTTATCAAAAAAAAAATTTGATGACCACCTTGCAAATCTTATTTCTCTTATGTTGCATATGTAATTGTTTTGGATTGTATTGTGTTTGCCTAGATATTGTCACTTTATAATGCTTAAAGCTGCTGAATCTGTTTACATAATGTATTGTCTGAACACTATCTGATGGGTGATGCCATGAATGCTATTGTTTCGAAGGAAAGAGTTCTTGACATGCTTATTGATGCTTGAGATGCATACGTGTTCTGATAGATTCAAGCACCCATCAGATGGTATTCCAGGAACATATACTTGTAATTCTATACGCCTGAGGCCACCTTTTCATGATAGATTGCAATTTCATACTCAATGAAAAGGGTCCCTGCTTAGTTTGGTCTGAGAGTGACACTACATGAATTTCCAAGTTCTTAACATATGTACATATCATTAATTTGACCCCATGAACCAGATATTTACATATTTTTCACTCCATCAATTTGCTTTCTTGACATTTCTAGAACCTGAAAATGATGGTAGAACTTCTTATGTCTTTGTTTTGGTCTATTTCCAGGATTAATCCTTGCAATTCCTTTCTCGCTGTGTACTGTATTTTTTGCTGTCTTGTTGCATTTGAATCATACAATGAATTTTTTTTTTTCTAGCTACTATCCCATGCCTTTTCATCTTATCGAGTTGAAATCCATTGCGTCAGATATGTTGCATTGAACATGCTGATGAAAGCTATTGCTCTAGACAGTCAAGCAGTACAGAGGCATCGCGCTACGATTTTGGAATGTGTAAAGGTACCATGTGACCATATCTATTTCTTACATCCCTAATATTCGAAAGATTCTTATTATTTGTGTATGCATATCTTGTTTAATAGTCATTGGCATGTTTGAAGTCAATAGTTTTCTGAGCTGTTAGAATGTCATGGTCTTTGATGGAGGAAAAATAAGGGTGTTGGGTTGATTAAATCTTAGATAAAATTGCTTAAAAAATTATTGGTAGTGAGTGATTAATTTTGTCCTTTCGACACAATAGGGCAGCACTGATGTTTTGTGCTCCTATATATAGTTCATTATCGGATTGCACCAGCAACTTAATGGGGTTCATGGTTCCTAACCTTTGTTGCTATAGTCTTGAGTTCGGACCTTCTAGATTTGAGCCTTCATTTGGTAAAAACTTATAAATAATTTCTAAATAGTCAAACTTCATTTTCAATCACACGTTCCAATGGACCTAAAAGTTAGTATCCACCACTTGTTTCTATCTATTTATACCATTTCCAAATGGAGCTGAGTTCTCTGATAAAAATATGTAGCGATTTAGTTGAGGTGTAGTTTAAATGCTTGCAGTTGCAGATAAATAAGATTAGCAGTTTTATTTTGTATAGCTTTTCTCTAAATTTGACTACGGTTAGCGCCACTCCCCAACTCCCAACCCCAAGGACCATTCTTGTTGTATAAATAAAATGCAATTCAAGTTTCTCTCGGTTTTGGTAAGACATTTGATTCAAATTTCATGTTTGTCTCTCTCCCTCCCTCCCTCCCTCCAGTAACATCTTTATAGTTGTCATGAAATCTGTGGTTGCATCTTAGAGATTCATGACTGCTATTCTGTTGTTAGGATTCAGATGCTTCTATCCGGAAAAGGGCCCTTGAGCTTGTATATCTTCTGGTGAATGAAAGCAATGTGAAGTCTTTGACAAAGGAACTAATTGACTATCTTGAGATAAGCGACCCAGATTTTAAGGGAGATCTCACTGCCAAAATTTGCTCCATTGTGGAGAAGTAAGTTGAATGGGTATTATGTGTAACAAGAATTTTTCAATTCCTTGGTCCAAGAATTCCAGGGCAGTATTGCTTGTAGTATAATTGTGTTAGGCATGTGATCTTGGATTGTCTGGCACATAAAATGCTCGACTGAGTGACTTGAATTGAATAAGGGTAGCTACCTATGATACACGGACACATGCATCCAACATGATACGCGATTTTTAAAAGAAATACTGACTGAACATATATAAAATTTGTTATAAAGAAAGAAAAATGACAATGATAGTGTTTGAGAAGTGTTGGTATCCGACACGTATGTGCCACAAACACGTTAACCTAGTAGAAGTGTTCGTGCAACACAGGTAGCTACAAACATTCTTCATCCTAAATGTTCCATGGGGTTTGATCACCCTTTCGTTTTATCTTTTTCTTTTTTTCTTGCTTGCATACCCCTTGTTTCAGTGATTAAATCCGTTGAGTGCAATATGATAAGTTGAGAATGACAATTTTGTTTTTATCAAACTATTACTTTATATCTCCCAATAAATTTTGTGATTTATAGCCTGTCCTCTGCTTTGTGATTCAGATTTTCTCCTGAGAAAATATGGTACATTGATCAGATGCTTAAAGTGCTACCCAAGGTATACATCATGTTTTCGGAGTTTCAAATGTGGTGTTTGTCAGCTGTAATTTTGAGGCATCTCTTGATAAATGTTTAGATAATTTTTTAAAGGCCAAAGACATTAATCATTTTTGTCACTTGAACGCAGTATCTATCTTGTCAATTTATGCTCCATTAAGCTTTTGAAAAGAAACGATTGCCTGCTTTATCATTTTTTTTTTTTTTTTTTGTGTCAGGGTGCTTTTCATCGAGACAACTTTGCCTTTTAAATTAGTAATATATAAAGAACATGAGCAGTTTTATGGGGGAGTTGGAAATGCGAGTGCAGTACTTCAGGAAGTCTATAACTTTATAACTGGAGGGAAGATTATTTTAAATATCTTAAAGTCAATGAGATGATCATGTGTCATGATGTAAAGGAGGAGATTATTCCTACAAGATGATTATGACAACATATGCCTAAGTGCATGCATTCATTAAGTATCAAATGGTTAACCCTACCAAATCCTATAAGTATTCTTGGTTTAGGAGGATGTTGAATCTTTCTGATGGTTGTGTACATTTATTATTTCAGATTAATGATTCGAAATCTTTGTTTGACTTCAGTATATGCCTGCACATGTTGTCATAAATTCTGTTTTCCTATTGTTCTTTATATATTCTTCTGGACTAGTTTTGGTACAAATGCTCATTCCCCCTTTTTTTATTGACACAATTCACATTTTCATGAATATCTGTATATTTTCCATCAACCATATATGTTGCACACCCATTTATTTTCTCCATTAGGATTTCTAGTTGTTTGTTAAATGTTGTTGAAACACTTGATCTAAAAGTTTAAATTTTTAGATATGGCCAAATGTATATCATATAAATATTATCTTCGATACGCCCCCTCATATGTAGGTGGGATTTATTTTTTCCTTCAAAGCCTAACACGTGCACAATTAATTCAAAGGGTGGCCGAAAGATTTGAACCAAAGACCTTTGCCTTCTTTGATACCATATTAAGACTTGGTTTTCCACGTTAAAATGTCAACCTTGTTAAGAGGAGCCGCCTAAGCATTTATATGTTGGTTTATATTTTCATCTTTATTCAATGTGATATTTATTCATTAACATGCCCCAACAAGATGTTGACTTGTTTTTTAATAAACATATCTTGAAATCTATGTGCTCACTTAAGTTTTAATCGGATCGCATTGTTTTTGGGAGCTTAATGGGCTCCGATACTATATTGAACCACTTGATACAAAAGTTTAAACTATTAAATAGGATCAAATGTATATCATATAAATATTATTTTCAACAAATGTCATAGTCAAATTGAGCTGGACCAGACTCATGTTACCGTTTATTCTTGTTGAACGCAATTGATCTTCTCTCTTTCTCGTTGAATGAATTGATTTTCTACTACATGTTGCAGGCTGGAAATTACGTGAAGGATGAAGTCTGGCATGCCCTTATCGTTGTGATTACCAATGCTTCAGACCTCCATGGATATACTGTTCGGTCACTGTATAGAGAGCTACAAACCGCAGGTGAACAGGTACCATGTAGCTACACTATTATCCTAAATTGANAACAGCAGGTGAACAGGTACCTTGTAGCTACACTAATATCCTAAATTGACTGCCTGCATCGGCTAAAGTTGTCTGATTTTGATTTTTTTTTTTTTTTTGGCTTTCATTTATCTACATCTTGAAATTCTGTTGTTTCCTCCAGGAAACTCTTGTTAGAGTTGCTGTTTGGTGCATTGGAGAATATGGTGAAATGCTGGTTGGTAACGCTGGAATGCTCAATCAAGAGGATCCAATAACTGTGAGTTCATGCCTCTTAAAGTTCATATCTGTTTTATTTTTGTCATTCAGTTTCCATCAGATATTTGCATGACTTGGGTACATATATGCAGCAGTGGAGTTCTCATTGTTATGTTAATGTAAGTGCTGATATTAGTTATTGCGAAACAACCAAATTCTCAGGCTAAAGAACCAATATAGGGCTTTAACTGCATAAGAAAATCACATTTGACGTGTCAAGTCAAAATACCTCATTGTTCTTGTGCTCTCTGCTTGCTACACGCTTATAAATCAACATAGGTTGTGAATGAGGACACCCATGTCTTTGGGCAGATTGATAATCTATCTTACAAGTTATGAATTATCACATAACTCCATAACCATAATAAGTAATAACTAAGTTTCCAAGCCATAGCTGAATTATTGAGAGAAACAGTCAAATATCAACATCATGGTTGTCATTGTCGTCGTCAACCTCACTCCCACCCCCACCATGAATTTCGTGATCTTTTTGTGTTTCATTTTCATGATAAATCTTGATGAATATGTTATCTGGAGCAGGTAACAGAGTCCGATGCTGTGGATATCGTAGAAACTGCCATTAGACGCCATTCTTTAGATCTCACTACTTGGGCAATGTGTCTGATGGCTTTGTTAAAGCTGTCAAGTCGTTTCCCTTCCTGTTTGCAGTATGTTTTCATTGATTTTTCTTTTCTTGCAAGTTGCAAATGTTGATAAACTCTCTTACATGGAGCATATTTATATTTCCGCTGGTCGTGCACTTGTGCAGTGGACAATTACGAACTTAAGTTATATGTCTCTAACATACCTCGCATATGCTTTGCATCTTTGAGAATAGTTCTCTCCTCTACTTCTAATGTTTCTTTTACTTATACCACTTAATTTCTTCTCAGTGGGTGGTATTATGTAGTCGCAGTGCTTCAAGAAAGCAGTATCACTCTCTACTTTGTAGTTGTCTCAAGCAGCTTCTAGCCATCACTTCCATCTGGATTGTTGTGCTTTTTATTGTAATCCGATTTTTCTAATCTTAGCATCTGTATGGTTCCAATTCTAGTTTTTGCTATAAAAAGTTGTATCTCTGGATACTTGAACAGATTCTAGCCATCACTTCCGTCAGGATTGCTATGCAACTTATTGGAAACCAATTTTCTTAATCTTAGCATCTGTAGGGTTCCAGTTCTAGTTTTTGCTATAAAAAGTTTTATCCCCGGATTCTTGATTGTCTTTTCTGTGGTTATTTCAGCTCATCATTGGAATAATGTGATTAAACCATCACGTGCTACTTCCTGACTGAACCATTGTACCACATTAAGTTTATTACAGAGTTTGTTTATGAAAGTGTTTTATTGTCTGTAATCCTCTAATTCCACTTGTCGCAGAGCATCCATTTTTATGAGTCCTCCTTTCTCTTGACAAACTAATGACTTTCTCTATCCTTTCTGAATGTCAAAAATTTCACTTTTCCATAAAAAACCAGCTGCTCTTCCTGTTGTTTTTAATCCTATTCCTATTATCTCAAGGTAGAGAGGAACAGGTGTTGTGAATTCAATTTTTTCTTTCTTGATTTTGATTTTGGACCTGCATACATAATGTATTGTTGGATTCTTTATTTGTTGTTTGTTTAAATTGGATATTGTTTTACGTTTATCCACCTTTGGTAAATGTAATGCTTATCGCTGACAATATCAGTGAGAAGACCTGCAATTCAATCCTTTTTATTTTATTTCTATTATGTGACAACATGGTTGAATGTTTTCTTTACTCCTTGAATTGTTTAACTGAATCAGATGCAATTTCATACTAAACTTATTGCAGGAGGATAAATGACACTGTCATTCAGTACAAAGGAAGCCTTGTACTTGAACTGCAACAGAGAGCCGTCGAATTTAATTCTATTATTGAGAAGCATCAGAATATTAGGTTTGAAAAAAAAGCTATGTGCTAAGCTTTTTAATTGCGCATATATGCTAAAATGATGTTGGTTGCATTTGTTCAGGTCAGCATTGGTTGAGAGAATGCCGGTCCTTGATGAGGCAACCTATAGCGGAAGAAGGACTGGTTCTATGCCAGCAGCTGTTTCAACTTCCCAAGGAGCTCCACTGAATCTTCCAAATGGAGTTGCTAAACCCACTGCAGCTCCTCTTGTTGATTTACTTGATCTGAGTTCAGATGATGTTCCGGCACCTAGCTCATCTGGTGGAGATTTTCTTCAGGATCTTCTTGGTGTTGATCTATCGCCAGCTTCTTCACAACCAGGTTGATTTTGTTTATGCACTGATCTGAAATTATTGCCTTCGGTTGTTAAAAACACAGCTGATCTCTGAACTTGTAGAGTTCGCTTTAGTCACCTAATCATTTTTGGGTTCCAAAAACTTCTGTTTTGTTTTAGTTTAGGCACTACATGTGCCTCCATTTTTCAAAAGCAATAGAATTGCTGGCTTGTATAACGGAAATGATGACGTGGCTTAAAGGTCTGTTAACTAATTGGTTTTGTCATCCAGATTGCCAAAAATGCTTATTCTTCTGAATTTTGCTTCCTAAATGCATAGGTTTTTTAAAGTATAAATGCTTATTGACAAGAAGAATTAATGCTTCAATGGACTTTTAAAGCCATGGTATCATTTCAGTCATGCAAATTAGCAATTACATTACTTTTGAAAGACTGGTAGATGGATTACTTAAACTGAAACAAAAATAAAAGTTCAGTAACTAGTTCGTTACCAAAGTGAAACAACACTATGAATTCAGTGACTATTATCACGTCTATGCATCTCTGAGATAAAGGCCACAAATGATTCTTATCTCTTGTACTTTCTCTTACTTCTTTTAAAGGCTTGTACTTTCTCTGATTGATATCTGTTTGAATAATTTATGCATAAATAAGAAGTGGCATTCATATGTAAAGCACTTGTTTAATTCTCTCTTAGGACACATGCATCTTTGGTTGGATTTTGTAATATGGTAGAATTTCTCTCTTGAATAGAAGAAAAACATTTAAATTTTTGTCTTTCCCCAATACAGCATGCATATTTAAGCATATTCTGTTATCATTTACAAAAATGCAGGAGGTAATCATGCTCAAAAGAGCGGTACCGATGTCTTACTTGATCTTTTATCAATCGGAACACCTCTGGCCCAAAGTACATCCACGGCTGATATTTTATCATCCGTTCAAGATAACAAAAGTCCAGCAGATATATTGGACAAATTGGGCTCCCCTTCTGGGCCTCCTTCACAAGCCTCTCCTCCGGTTGGAAGTTCTCCTATGATAGATTTATTGGACGGATTTGGACCCATCTCATTGGCGCCTGGTATGTGTTCAACAGTCTATGTACCTAGTTGGCATCATTATATTATTACTGAAGTACTCGTACCCTTGCTTCCAGTTGCAGAAAACAATGGCCCAACCTATCCATCACTCGTAGCATTTGAAAGCAACTCCTTAAGAGTGACATTCAACTTCTCAAAGCAGCCTGGAAACCCGCAGACAACATATGTTGAGGCTCAATTTGTGAACAAGTCACCTAATGCATACACGAATTTTGTTTTCCAGGCAGCTGTCCCTAAGGTAATGACTGTAGTTTCTGTTTCATTTTAATGTTTGTGGAGGTGGAGGTGGAAGTTGCAACAAAAACGTGATAACTATTCGCCAGTTCATGTTTCTTTTCATTTTTTATGTTTACTGTCGTATACCATCTTAAGTAATCATTATTCAGCTCGACGAGTAAACTGTATCCTTATTGTGTTTGCCGTTCCTAATTTAATTGAGAACTATGGCTAGTTATTATCATTGTGCAGCTTGCAAAGCTTTGGTATGCCATGTTTTCTTGTTTGAATTTTTTATGTAACTATGCGTCAGCCCTAGATTCTGAACTTTGGGAAGTTCCACAGAAATTTATACATACTATTTAAATCTTAGAAAAAATTAAATACTTTCCCATTTTCTTCCCTTGTTTTTGCAATAATGATTCAATTTGGTTCCCAATGTCAACATGGATTTCCAAACAATGGACAAAGTATTTTCTTTACACTTCCTTTCTCGCACTTGTAAGATTATTTTGTGCTTTCAATCCGCAGTTTCTTCAACTGCACTTGGATCCAGCTAGTAGTAATACTATTCCTGCAAGTGGTAACGGATCAATCACACAGAAGCTTCGACTTACAAACAGCCAGCATGGAAAGGTATGTCGATTTGCAATTCTTTTGTTCTTGCAATTCATTTCACTTGATTTCATGCGTTCATTAATATATCCTATTCGCAGTTCCTATAGTAAACTATATAAATTATGCTTCAGATAAGCTTACAACCCTTTGTGCCACCATTTCCCCGGAGTTCATTTAAAAGTTTCATGGAATAGGAGTGTGAAAAAAAAAAGAAACTGTGCGAACATTTGAACTTGTTCTTACTCTATGAGCATGTTTGCCAACACTTACAACCTTTTGTTTCCAAACATGTTAGGATATGTTAATTTTTTCTTAAAAAGTAAACAAGTTACTTATTTTCAAAATAACTCTTCCCTTACGTTCCAAATAAGTAACTTATTTCCATCTTTGGCAAATAAAGAATATTTATTTTTTAGCTTATTTACTTATAAGTGAACTTTTTAATCTTATCCAAACATGCTCGCACCTAAGAGGGCATGAATTAGTACTTGTAGTTTTTGCTTAATCTGTTACCTGATTTCTTTCTAGTTAAAGACTAAACATTAATTCCTCTACTTTCAGAAATCCCTTGTAATGCGCATACGGATATGTTATAAAATAAACGACAAAGATGTTCTTGAAGAAGGGCAGGTCAATAACTTCCCTCGTGATTTGTGAGATCGAAGGGTCCCTTACAATGTACGAGCTCTTTTCCCTTCTTTTCAAGACGGAGAAACATTTGCTGTCTGTTTGTAGTTCCTGGCGCAATTTCATTTTATTGTTTCGTCGACTTGTGGCAGTTGGGTTTTCGATAACGCAGGATTAACCCTTTTTCCTTTCTCCCTCAAAAGGGTGGTTGAATGTACATTTTTGACGAGAGAAGTTCATGAGAGTGATTGTGGAATCAAATTTTGCCTTTGAAGCACGTATATAGAATGAGCTTGTGTCAAAATTTCCATTGTTGGGAACATTTTGGTTTTTGATTTTATAAGCTTCATTGGTTCTAGAATTTGATGTATTTGTTAACGCGTGTTTAGTAAGTTGGATTATCCTATATTTGAAAGTATAAATAAAAAGAATTTAAAAATTATTATTCATATTGTCCAGTACAATCTAATATTATTCGCATGTCAAGTCCACTTGTTTGCTTAATTGAAAAGGCAATTATGAGCATGTTGGGTTATACTAAATTATTATTTAAGCTGATCAAATATATTTTTATTCATACATATCAGATCTATAATTCACTATTTGCTTGTTATTCATAAATATCGTAGGACTAATAGTTCATAAGCATTTAGTACTAAACAAACGGGTTGTGCTATGGATAAATAATTGTATTTATAGGGGTGTTCATAATGGATACTCGACATCCCCTCGCGTCGGGTCCACACCAATAGGAGGCATCAAATATCCATAATGGACATTTCTATGAGTACAATTATTGCATTTTTCTAAACAAATTATAAGTGTGCTTAGTACTTCTTGATGATTTTTCTCCCTCGGTGAAATTAGGTGGATCTTTACTTTTGAGTGACGTACTGATAACCATATAAAATATTGGAAAATTGGCACAGGAGCTCCCCAACTGGATGGAAAGGACGTGACATGTTTGATGTGATATATTGTATAAAATTAAACAGATTAAAAAAAAATGCATTTACACGATCACAATTCGGTTCATGTGGACCCTCTTTGACAGTAAATAAATATTAAGAGGGAAATTCAAGAAGTACGTGTAAAGCGTGAAATTTTATGTGGATTAAATATGAAATTACTAATCAATATATAAGGACTTAAGTTCTTAACAAGATCTATATAAGCTCCCGTTTGATAGACTTAAAATTTTAATTTTAATTTAAGTCAGAGTCGATAATTAATTTCAACAACATATTTAAATCTTGTTTGGCCTCCATTAAAAATTTCAACCACATATTCTCACACCAATCATCATTCCGAAATTTATAAATTCTCCAGAATGGGGGCCAAACAATGACTTAATGGGACTCGTAACTTTCAGTTGCACATTTCATTAATTTTTATCATAAAATATTTAAAAATTAATTTTAATCCCTAACAAACCAAGTAGGTGCTAAAAATTAAATGTATAATAGAATTTCTACATCGATATTCTTGAAGGAAATGCTGAGTGTACAAGGTAGAACCCTTACCGACAACTCACAAAGGGGGAGGTGGGGGGTAATTTTATTTTACTTTTTTATTGAGGTGGGTCCCGACCCACCTCATGTGAGAGGGTGTAGGGGTTCTATCCCTATCCTTGTACACCTACCATTTCATTATTCTTGAACGCACCACTATTTTGAGGGAGGAAGTGAAGTTTAAATAATTATTAAAGCCTTTCACGTGCATGAAAAGACATTATATACTGTAAAAATACAAAAAACCTTAAAACAGATATTTGTACCCTTCTGCTTAGATTATGGGTTTAAGTCAGAAATTCAAGTCATCACTCAATTATGTTAACAATGTGCAAGGCCCACCCCACTCCAAGATCAAAATAAACATTTGAACTCTTGATTTTGCTTTTGTCAGTTCACAGTCTGTCCTATTTTTGGCAACATGTGAAGTCACGTCCAAGTCATTATTTCTCATTGAAGTTTATTCAATATTTTTAAATTAATTTTTACTCATATATTTTTTCAATAAAATAATTTTACACATAAATTCAATTTTTTTCAACTTTTTAACCAGACATTCTTAAAAAAATCATTATTATGAATTTATTCTAAAAAAAAACTCAAACAAACTCTTAATTTGTCAAAAAATTACCCATGAAGTTTTATATTGATTAGCCATGCAAATTAAATATAAGGGTAAATTAAATAGATCATGATTTCTGATAATTGCATAGCATCTTTTCACTTTTTATTAAAAATTGTACAAACTTCTTTCATTTCAAGTGTTAAATAGTGCATACCTTCCAATAAATTTATGATACATTTTTTAACACCCTCTCTTCTTGTCAAAATCAAATAAACCTACCTCATTTCAAGTTTTGAACAATGCATACCTCTGAAATTTCTGACAATTCCATAAGAACTCCTCCTTCCAAAAATTACACATATCATTTGTTTCAATTTTTGAATAACGCATATCCCCCTTGATCATTTTTCTTTCACATATTAACAAATTGTTTTTCGATAATACGTCATAAATTAACCTAACAAATTATCTTCCATCCATCTTATGACTCCTTTAACAATAATATAATACCTAAAATATCGTTTCAACACTTTTAACTAAATCAATATAAATGTATTGTTTACACCATCGCTTCTTCAAAGCACATCAACATTTTCAATTGATTGGAATAATATTATTAAGGAATGCAAGATGGAGGGATCATGGTTGTGATTTTATCGAAAATGATTACACAAAAAAAATTAATAGTTATGTAGGAAAAGCTTTCTTCTTTGAAGGCGATGAATAACATGATCATATATTTTAAAATATTCACAAGTTTCCAAATTTATAACTAGTTCTCATTTTTCTTGAGTTGACAAGAAAATGAAGTTCTTTAATAATCGATCAAGTGCACTTTAAATGAATGCTACATATGCTTTACTTCTTAAGTATTTTGTACAGTAGTCAATTTATTGCTAAAGTGAAATATTTAGGTTTTTAATAAGACACTATTCTACTTTCTATTGGAGAACTTAAAATGAATATGTGAAGGTATTTGAGTATTCCATTAATATATTTTTAAAGAATTGATATTATAAATAAAATTTTATTATTAATTTAGTTAGAAGTCTTGAAAAGAGGAGGGATGTCGTCGAAAAAGTCATAAACCTCAAGGAAAGTATGTATTATTCAAAACTTGAAATAATGGAGGTCTATGTAAATTATGAAAATGGGGGATATAACTAAAATCGTCATAAATTTTGGGGAAGGTGTGTGTTGTTCAAAATTTGAAATGAGGAAGATTTTTTTAATTTCTGAAAAGTGAGCACATTTTGAAATCACTGATAATTTCAAGAACGTCTCTATAATTTTCATTATAAATACTTTACTTCATAAATTAACTTTTTATGATGAAATTTCAAGTCATAGCAAGTGATATTAGTCAATGGACGTTCAAACAAGTCCTCGATTGCTGCCAAATGAACATAAATCATTCCTTTCGCGAGGTCCCACGTGCTATTATTTTGATGAAAAATGAATTGGACCATGCCAAACTATGCCTAATGTTGAACCATTTTTAGGGGCGTTAAATGGACGAGTTGAGCCGCTCGCTTACTCTCGAGCCTTGTGCTCGTTAGTGGGCCGAGTCGAATTGGCTTGCAAGCTACCCACGACTCGCCTATTTTTAGTAAAAAATTGCATTTTTTAATTAAAATGTGAGTCGCTCATGAACTAGCTCGCTTCACTTACAAGCCAACTAATGAGAACAGCGCAACGGATTCACTACTTGGCTCGTGTCCGTAGTTCGTCTGAACACGAACCTAGTCAACGAATGATTCGTCTCACTTAACATCCATAACCATTCTAATCTAAACAACTCGACGATATTTACCCAATGACATAAAATTTACACAAAAATCTCCTATGAAGCCTTTGTTTAGCCCCCATTAAATTATAATTTATTTTTCTCTCTTTTCTTATCAACTACATATTTTTTAATAAAATAATATTACACAAAAATTCAAAAAAAAAATCCTTCTTTTTTTACCATATATTCTCCAAAAATTGCTATCTTTTTATTATAATGTGGAAAGATCTTGCTATATGTACATAAAAGTTTACATAAAGGATTAAATAATACCACATGACATTATACAATTTGTTAGTTTAAAACACAGTCAACTTTTTTCATCCAATATTTTTCCTTCACATCATTTTATGTATTTTCTTATGTACCATAATTATGTATATATAGCATAATCCAATGTGAAATAATGAAGGCAAAATCGGCGCTGCATCAAAGATACCCATATTTGTATGGGACATGATAAGGTAGACAGAAATACTCCATGGACCCCTGCCCACTAACTTAAAAGTCAACTTTTCAAATCAAATTTTCTCATCATAACAAGAGTGCCTTCCTCTTAAATTTCACTCATCCCACCATTCTAATTTTCATCCCGTAATGAGGCCATTAAGCATGCTACCCAACTGGTTGGTGATTTCTCAAATATATACAAGATATGATCCCATTTCTCTCTTAATTTTTTCACCAACTATGTTACATGTACGCTCTTCTTTACATCTTGATTGACACTCTTCTACATGTATCCATCAAAGTCATTGATTTTGAACCCATCTATCACATCAGTGCATAAATTTCTTTCATATAAGAAAAATGTCAACAAAAATGTAAAGCACAATATACATCTAGCATAATTCTTTTTTCACCCCACATGTACTCACTACGAGTTAGATTTCCACTGGATAGTACAAGCGACGGGACCAGTATGCCCTAGCCTTTGATAAGATAAATCTACCCACATTATTGTAACTCTAGATGAGCCTTACGAAGAAACACAATAATTTCTCATGCTGCAGTTCCTGCTGTCTATTCCTGAGTTGGATTAGGATAATATCGGAGCCAAGGATTTTGAGTTTAGAAGTTCTCGCACTTCATGGCAAAGACACTTCTTAAGAAACTTAAAACTTAAAGGGCATCTCCTTCTGAAACCAAAACCTTAATTTGCATCAGAATCCACGAAAAGCTAAAAGTTAGAAAATAATATTTCAATTTGATGAAATCAAATCTTAGAGCATCTCCAATGGTTCATCAAATTATCACACCAAGTTGGTATGATACTATTTATTTTTTGTAATTTTTGAAGTTTTTCATTATTTTCATTTTGCCCTTCATTTTATATTACAACAAATTGTAATTCCTTCATTATTATTTTTCTAACCTATTGGTATTTAATGATTTAGCTTTATTTATTTTTATTTTTATTTGATTATTATTTTTAATTAACATATATTTGTCAACTCTAATCAAGTATTTATTTTTAATATATTAATAAATGCAATATTTTAGTTTGCAATATTTTAGTTCATTAAATAATTTTTGTAATAAATTAATTATTAAAAAGTAAAATAATAATAAAATAAAGAAAATACTATTCATTTGGCGTAAGAGTCATCTCAAATTGAAGTGAAAATTACACAAATTAGTACAAATCATTGGAGATGTCCTCGGGAGTTTACATTTTCCAAAAACAATGTTGGGAACTGAAATTTGCTGTGTTAGGATGAACTCAAAGCATTTTATCTCACTATTTTGTGTGGGAAGAGTTATGACGAACAAATTTTGCACCATCAGTTTTGCAGACCCGCCACCCCTCTCTACCCCCTGAGGCTTGTGAGGTTTGAATTAAAGAAAAAGTATGTATAGGCATCTGCCAAAAAGTGTGAGAACAGAAGAATCATTTACCGTAAATTGCATAAAAATACTACAAGAAAATGGCCAATGTTGATATAATTACGATGACAAATTAAGTCTCGTTTCTTGTAACTTTGCAAGGTCGGATATGTTAATCTTCTCTGCTCTGTTCGCTTTGTTGCCATTTCCGCCAAAATATCCAAAACGACAAGCATCGATATAGTCATAGTACATAGCAAGAAAAACTTTAAAAGGCTCGTCTACAAAGATTTTTTTATTTCTCAACTCCATTCAATTTATTGTCAGATCTAAATTCAAAAAGAAAACATACACGTAAAAAGAAAAAGAAAAAAAGAAAAGAAGCCCCTTAGCTCTAAGAATTGAATGGTTTTCATAGTGGACAAAACTACAAGACAAGAACTTTAAAACTTGTACTACTATTGTTATTACTAGACAAGGATTGAATTGGCATCTTCTTGTATAGTCTGAACATAATCATTTCAGGGCAAACTCACATCGATAGAGTCAGAATAATGAGTACTTGTGGAACTGGGAAATTTACCTTTCTTGGACCACAACCATATCTTAGAAACAGAAAAGCTTTCACCTTTACTTTTAGTGTTAATTTTCTTCTCATCAAAAGCATCCTCATCAGTTTTGAAATTCCCACTTTGCCCTCCTTTCTCTTTCACAGAAGGGCACAATGCCACTTGCAGGTCTGAATCAGCAACCACATATTGGAATGAACCCATTGAGAAACACCTCCTAGCATCAATATTGCTGTTGCTAGTCTCTCCCACTTCTCTTTTATCACATTCTTGACTATAATTTGTGTTCTTAAATTTGCCAAGTCTCACAGAAAAAACCCTTTTGTCACTAATAATGCTACTGTCTTCTTGATTTGTCTTTGGACCACAAGAAACACTAACAAGACCTGAATTTATTTCGTAATCTTTCGAATCATCGAAGGCAAAATATGGGTTCTCAAAAGAAAACTCAGGTGCCAAAATTACCCCTCTACAAAGTGGACATGTTGAGTTTGAGAGTAACCATGTGTCTATACAATCAATGTGAAAAGCATGGCCGCATAAGGGCAGAAGCCTCAAATTGTCTTGTTCTGAGAATTCACACAAACAAACAGCACAATCAAATGGCTCTTTTGACCCCACAACATCTTTGTATAGAAACACAGGGAGTGCATCAATATAGGCTTGATCTAGACCTGAATCATGTAAATGGAAGAGGTGTTGTAACTGTCTTTGAAAAGCACCAGAAGAGGACATTTCTGGGTTTGGATTAGACTGTGACGATGAATTTCTTTGCTTCACAAGAAATTTAACAACCAGGTGGAGAGCACCAGAAACGAAGAATATAGCGGCTAGTATTACTATGATGAAAAGAATTATTGGGCTGATTTTACTTCCAAATGCTGACTGAATCCACGACATTTTAGCATTTAGGCAACATAACAAAGAACCATCTACTCGACTGTATAGAATCAAACAGGAAATCACTTGTTAAGAATCCCAAGAACCCAATTTCTTTTGCTTGCTTTGAGAACAAATCCAGCTCATAAATTGAGGTGCACAAGCAATAGGCAGATTCCTTCTTTCTATTTCAAGAAACCGAACTAAAAAATAGCGAAGACTCAAAATATTAACCAAAATTGGGATGCAAAAAGATCATGAATTGCTTCAAATGATACTACTGCCAAAACATGCCACCATTCCTTTGCTTGGACATAAATGGCGAAACCCAACAAACAGCTGTGTAAATGTCAATAATAATTACCTCATAGTTTTGAACACTCCCCATAACTTCTTCACTGCTATGCTAAAGTAGTGAAAATATGTTAAGCTGTTGATGATTTAGCCTAGGAAAGCGTGCAATTTAGAAAATTAAGGAAGAATTCTCTTTGAGGGGCTTAAATTTCAGTGCGTGGGTGTGAAGTGGAGGTGTAGGTATTTGGGATTGGACTTTGTAGCTGCCTAGTGTCAAGGTCCAAACTCCAAAGTCCCAAAAAGAGGCAAATTTACTCTGTTATAAAGAATTAGAATGTAGAGTGTTGAATTTTATTTTTAAGCACTCTTAAAAATAAAGAAAATATTCTATCTAGAGAGATTCTTGAAAATGCTCTAGAAGGAAAGAAATTAGAGAGATCGAATGAAAGAGAAATTTTTTTATTACTAATTTTTAGGTTGAATGACAAACGTAGATGACGTAGAGTTTGTAGTTTAAGAAAATTTCTCTTTGCCTTTCTTTTATGCTCAACTTGATAGTTCGTGGAGAGCCTCTAGAGCATCAACTCAATAGCTTCTCGAGAGCCTCACTAGGGTAAAACGTAGAAGAAAGAGGAGGCACAGGTTAGGTGGAGGTGAGGAAGGATGTGAATAACACGGAAAAGACTATTTTCCATAACAATAAATTAGACATATGATGTACGAAGTAAATCTTTTAAATGAAAAAGTTGTTATTGAATTATTTTCCTCTTTTAACCACTAAAATATGGCCATTACAGAAAAAAATTGGTTTAAGTTCATGGTAGTGTTAAGTAGCCTTGTAAGATTAAGGAAAGTATTCGATTTATTAATATATTAATTTCAACACATCATCTCACGTTCAAATTATATTTTACTCGCAGTCTAAAACATAAAATTTTATAATGAAAAATTATTTATTTATGTTTTTCTTTAACATAGAAATCAAGGGACCAATAACTTGCATACGAGCGTATTCCATCTTATCAAAATTATTGAGGGGTTTTAAGCAAGTATTATTATTATCATAGAGCTGATTTTTCTTTCTGGTTTCTTGCATTTCTAAAGCAATAGGATCATTTTTAAATCTAATAATGAGAAATGAGCCTAAAATTCTTGAAAGTAGCGTAATCTATGATAAATCTTTCATGTTCTTGAATGAAAGCTGGCTGATTCCCAGTAAAAAGGTAAAGCAAAAGAGAACACAAAAAGTTAAAAGGAAAGAAGGAATTGTCTATCTTTTCACTTTTTATTTACTTCTAATACACAAACATGTCAAAAGAATAAATAAATAAAAAAGAGAGAGCCCGTTAAAGGAGCCTAAACATTTGAACTAAGAGCCTAATTTAATAATTAAAATGAAACCCAAAAAAAGAACCTTATTAGCTATTGAGGACATATATAAAGTAAAATATAATTTTTTTTTTCTTTATTTGTGTATTTATAATTTTAAATTAGATAGTTTGATCTTAACGTTTGTCTATCTCTCGTACTCTGTTCTTATTGACTCGATTTTCAACTGAACTGAAAAATAGTATTGAAAAAGACAATTTTGGTGGGGCAAATGAATTTGATAATCAAAGGATACATGTCCAATTCTACTATCTTTTTTGTATCGTATATAACCAATTTCATTTATATTTATATCATATTCTGTCTAAAACATAAAATTTTATAATGAAAAATTATTTATTTATGTTTTTCTTTAACATAGAAATCAAGGGACCAATAACTTGCATACGAGCGTATTCCATCTTTTCAAAATTATTGGGGGGTTTTAAGCAAGTATTATTATCATAGTGCTGATTTTTCTTTCTGGTTTCTTGCATTTCTAAAGCAATAGGATCATTTTTAAATTTAATTATGAGAAATGAGCCTAAAATTCTTGAAAGTAGCGTAGTCTATGATAAATCTTTCATGTTCTTGAATGAAAGCTGGCTGATTCCGAGTAAAAAGGTAAAGCAAAAGAGAACACAAAAAGTTAAAGGAAAGAAGGAATTGTCTATCTTTTCACTTTTTATTTACTTATAATACACAAACATGTCAAAAGAATAAATAAATAAAAAAGAGAGAGCCCGTTAAAGGAGCCTAAACATTTGAACTAAGAGCCTAATTTAATAATTAAAATGAAACCCAAAAAAAGAACCTTACTAGCTATTGAGGACATATTTAAAATATAATTTTTTTTTCTCTATTTGTGTATTTATAATTTTAAATTAGGTAGTTCGATCTTAACGTTTGTCTATCTCTCATACTCTCTTCTTATTGACTCGATTTTCAATTGAACTGAAAAATAGTATTGAAAAAGACAATTTTGGTGGGGCAATTGGATTTGATAATCAAAGGATACGTGTCCAATTCTACTATCTTTTTTGTATCGTATATAACCAATTTCATTTATATTTATATCATATTCTTTATGTCAAGCCAACTACTCAGCTATTTATGTCATTTATTAACCTAACGGATTTAGATAGGTTAGAAATGATCGAAACAAAATCGTAAGTTACTTAAATGACACAATCATGACAAAATGAAAACAACGAATTATCAAATTGAAATGAAAGTTGCTAAAAGAAGGCATTGATAACTAAGTTTCATTATTTCATGTGATTGAGAGTAATAAATGAATTACATCTCTTCATTGGTAAGTCATTAAATGAAAGCAAAATAATTTCTCGATTTAACGGTATTGGTGCATCAAAAGGGGTTTTTATTCGTTTTCCGTGTAATGCTCACCTGTTAGAGGTGCAAGAAATGAGCCATGTCCCTTAAAAGCCAAACTCATGGCACGGTCCAGTACTACACGGTTTAGGTATGGCCATTAAAAGCCAGTTAGTGGCACGCCTGTGGCATGGTCGACTCATGCCTTGAGCTGGGGAGTGCCACACTAGATCTAGAGGCCTTGTGCCTATCTACATTGTGTCGTCCAGTTGACATAACTTAATATACTCTATACTTTTATCCTTGACCGTGGTTCAACCTAATTTTATAGGACACTTTGAAAACTCGCACATGTATTAGGCTGCTTTACTTTTCCTTCTATGTAAAAGATATTAGGACGAACTTCCTTTCCATGTCACAGTAAAGAGAAAATAAAGAGGTGGAGTAGTCCAAAACAATTATAATCCTCTTCTTCAGTATAATGTAATTCTGCAGTGGCAACAACAACAACAAGGGGATGTAGCTCTCAGATTGAGAATGACCCACCTTCAATCATGTATTTCTCTTGCTTTTAACTTGTTTAGCATTGAAAATTGCTCTAGACAATACACTTGCTCGTTTAATCCATAACATGAGCATGCTTATTTTATTATTGAAAAAAATGAACTACACTAATGTCAAGCCCAATTTTGCATTGGACTTTGCTCTAATGAGTCTAACGCAATTCATAACTGTACGTGAAATCTATAATATTTCAAGAAATACTAAAATACTATTAAATTACGAAAGGTACAATATACTCCATTAAACATATCCAAAACTAATGACTCTATAACTTTCCAATGTAACTGAATTATTTGAAGAGGCAATTATCACTCATTTCATTAACCATCAGCTGTCCATACGGAAATTCAAAATTGAATTTTTTTTCTTCACTTAAAACTAACCTGAATATGTGATTACGTATAACTCGTTCCCTACAATTGGATATTCTTCCTCCGCCAGAGCTCTGAAATCTTGAAATTTCACGTGTTCACTGTGTTAATTTCAGCTTCCAGTGAGCTTTTCATCACCGATAGCTTGAATCGGGCATATTATCTTTTAGTGCATGCTTGGTATAGAGATGGAGGATATAGTTAGTAGAATTATCAAGATTATAGCTTCTTCTTCATTTCTTCTTTCGTAATACTGAACATGCTAGTGGTGTAAATGTTGTGATGGATATATTGCTCATGCATTAATAGTTCTTGTAGCATAAATTACTCTTCAAAAGATGGTTGTCAATACTTGATATCTTTCTGCTTGTAATGAACTAAGTGTATTTCTTTTGATATCTTCTTTTTGTTCGTAAAATATTATAGTTTTCTCTAGAATTACTATTATTGTGTTTTTTATATTGCAAGTGTACGATATCATAACAAGCAGTCTAGTGGACCTCTGAGTCCGAATATCATTTCCACGATGACTGTACTTCAGGATTTAATTTAATTTTTTTTAACTTCTATTTGATAAAAGCAAGTAAATGAGTATAATAGTTGTGATTTTTTTCCTAACTACTTTTAACTACTTGAAAATATCAAAATTTTGCAAATAACAGTTGATTGAAAATTCATATATGAGATAAATATCAGGGTATAACAAATTCATCTATTAATCACATTAATTCTTACTTAAAGATTTATAAATTAATGCAGTGTTCGATCGAATTCTTCTATTGTATTCAATTTACCCCTCTTGAATTCTCATTAAGCCTATTTCACTAATTCAATTCCATATTTCTATGTGAATCAACCTTAGTTAAACGAAACACTAATTCTAAGAATTTACATTATAACCGTAATAATTAATATATGTATCTCTACACATTATACTAATTTACTGAATTTTATTATATGATTTAAATCTCAAACTCACATCTCGATTCTTAAAAGACTCACACAATCACTAAATTAGTGATCAATTAATTTAATGCATTAAGCTCATAGTAAAACACACACACACACACACACACACATATATAAATTATAGAAATCTTGAATAAAAGATCGCAAGTTGATTACATTAGTTATTCATAATGTAAAAATAAACACAAGAAATTGTCTTTGAATACATCATCGGATTCTTTGAATAAAAATGTAGAAAAAAAAATTAATCTTGCATCAAGATCTTCTTCATCTTCCAATCAATACTTCAAACTTGAATTCCATGATGATTTCCTCCGTTGAATTTCGCTCTTCGATCTCTCGTTTTATATTTGTTTTTTCAATGTGTTGAACTCTTAAAATTTCCTACTTTCTTCTATTTATATTCCCCTACACGTTCTCCCCAAATTTGAAGTTTTTGTGAGCTTTTCGCTGCCCAAAATTGCATAACCCTAAAATTTGCGGCACATCGCCTAAGCGCTAGGAGGAAATGCCTAGGCGCCGTGATGAAACTGCAAGCAGAACTAGGAGGAAACGCCTAGGCACTACATCTCTACAAACAAATTCTACTTTCTGGGTCAACACAGCACTTGGGTGCTTGATTATTGCTCTTTTTTTTTCTCTTTTCCGGCGCTTGGGCGCTCCTAGTATGGCACCTAGGTACTATTTTGCTGCTTCTTTTTTATTGATTTTGGCTTGTTTGTAAGCGTCAACATCCCTTTACACCACTTCACCATACCTTTAAAACAACACTAGCAAACACATCAAAATCACCTAATATTTTGAATTTAAGAGCATTTTCAAGAGACTCTTTAAACATGAGATGCTCTCTATTTTAAAGAATTAACATTTAAAATCATGCTCCAAAAGATTTTTTAAATGAACATTTTAATTTAGAGAGTGGGTTTGACTCTCCAAATTTTGAGAGCCAAACTCACTCTCTATAATCAAATGCATTTAAAATGCTTCAATTTTCAATGTAGGAAAATAATAAAATAACATAAAGAAAAGTTATTTAAAATAAAAGACAATAAAAACTAACAAATATTTTTTTAGAGTAATAAAATCAAATGTTAAATATAAAGAGTTTGTTAGAATACTTCAAAATTTTAACTTTCTAAATTTATAGATGCTCTCCAAATGATAGAATATGTTCTTTAAAAATAGAAAATCTCTTAGAGATGCTCTAATCATGATAGTGGTATTAGAGTGGTTAGACAGTAGTTCATGGCTCCGACTACGGTAGATATGAGATTTCTAATGCTTGATTCTGTGATTTGTTGTTATTTCTTGAAACCCTAGTAATGGGATATGGTGAGTTTGTTCCTATTTTACGGTCTACTGTACCGATTGCTTGCTTATACTTAGAGTTCCATGCGGACGTTTTAAAACTCAAGATCTATGACTCCCTTGGTAATTCCTTCGTCCAAAAACCCTTCGAGTTATTTTGAATATGGGGTTTACCTTGACTTAAGTCAAGACCTTGATTATAATTCTTTGCATGAGTTCTTCATTACTGTATACTGCATATTGTGATAATCAGTATCTATTCTTTGTGATCTAAAATTTACTATGACTATATTAGTGTGAGTGAACTTATGTGAAATAACTAATCAAATTTTTTTTGTGTGTTAATACAACTCTGAAATATGATTATTCAATTTATCTCTTTTGTGTTGATATCTGAATAGCTACAAGTTGTATAAATCCTTGAAGTGTTTGTGTAATCCGCTTACATTGTTGTTATTCAATTTTTTTTTAAACATGACTTCTGCAAAGTTTGAATTAGATGTTTTAAATGGTAAATAAGACTTTAGTCTCCAACACCAGAAAATGAGGGCAATTTTACTTCAACAAAAATGTGCAAAGGTCATTGATAAGTTATGGCTAACTGATCTTGAAGAAAGTAAGAAAACCAAACTTGATGAAATTACATGGAGCTCTATCTTTTTACAATCTTCTTTGTCTAATAACTGAGAAGATAACAAAACCCTCAAGTCAAATTGAAAATCTAGAGAGAGAGAGAGAGAGAGGTATTGAAATTGAGGTGGAACATTCTGATGATGAAACTTATCATACTAATGCTTAGTTCATTGAGAGAAATGAAGAAACTCTAGATGATGGAGCTCCTATTGATGAATCAGAAGTTGATTCAGAAACAAATCAGCATTTAAATAATTATCAACTTGCTAGAGATAGACAAACAAGATAAATAAGACCTCATTTTAGGTTTGATGAAGATGTTTCACTCTTAACCTTGTAAAATTTGATTGAAAATGAACTTGATTCTTTTGAATAAGCTATGAGTAGTAAAGATTCTCACCATTGGCTTGAAGCAATACAAGATGAAATACAATATCTTAAAAAGAATAAAATATGGATCTTGATTAAAAGACCTGAGGGTAAAAGGGTTGTTCGCTGTAAATGGATTTTCAAAAGTACATTAAGAGAACAAAATGAAAATGACATTAGATATAGAGTCAGACTCGTGGCAAAATGCTTTACTAAAAAAGAGGGAATATATTTCAATGAAATTTTTTCTCCAATTGTAAAATTTACAACTGTTAGAATACTAATCTTAGCCTTAGCCACATAGTTTAACTGAAAATTGGATCAATTGGATGTTAAAATAACTTTTTAAATGGTGATCTTGATGAAATCATTTACATGAAACAACCTAAATGTTTTGAAATAAATAAGAAAAATTGATTTAGTATGCATTCTTAAAAAGCCTCTATATAACTTAAAACAATCTCCAAGACAATGGTACAAAAAAATTGATACTTTTGTACTTGGACTTGATTTTAAAAGAAGTAATTTTGATACCTATCTTTATTGCAAAGGAAGTGGTGAAGAAGATTCACTTTTTCTACTTTTTTTTATGTAGATGATACGTTTTGGCTAGTCATGACATTAAAGTGATAAGAGTTAATGAAAAACAAATTAAAATTTGAATTTAAAATGAAAGACTTAGATCATATCAAAAAGATTTTAGATATTGAAATTAAGAGAAATGGAAGAAATCAGACTTGCTAAAACTGTTGAAAAAGTTTGATATCTGATTCTAAAAGTGCGAGTTGCATTTAGCAAACCATTTCAAACTTTCAAATAACCAATGTTCTAAATCTAAAAAAGAGTTTGAGAGAATGGAAAAGTGTCATACTTTAATGCGGTTGGGTCTGTTATGTACTTAATGGTATGCTCCAAACCTAATGTAGCATATTCTATAAGTGTTTTGAGTAAATATACGTCCCATCCTGAAAAAGCTAACTAGGAAGCTATGAAATGGCTTCTCTGATATATCAAGGATACATCTGATTTAGGAATTCAATTTAAGAAACAATCGGATGGTGTTGTTTTGAATTGATATATTGATTCTGACTATGCAGGTGACAAAGATAATAGAAAATCCACATCAGCTTATATATATACTATGTGCAATTACTGTATAAGTTGGAAATCCCAATTTCAAAATTTTCTTGTCTTATCATCTACTGAGACATAATATATATCCATCACGGATGTTATAAAGGAGAGAATATGGTTAAAAGGCCTACTAAATGTATTTGATTTTATTAAAGATGTTCTTTATTCAAATAGTCAATCTGCTATTCATTCAAGAAGAAATCCTATTTTATATAATAGATCTAAATATGTTGATATTAGATTTCACTTTATCAGAAATGTTATTTCAATAGGTGTTGTGAAATATGAAAATATTTTAATCCTGCTAATGTAGGTACTAAGGTGTTACCTTTAAACAAATTTCTGGATTGTTTAAGTCAACTGAACATTAATTCTTGTTTATTTGTGTATCTAGTAAGAGAGCAAGTGATGTCGTAACTTGGAGCAACCACTGTAGATGAAACTAAAACCATTGTACCAATGTGGAGATTGTTGGAAATGTGGTACAATGCTGACTTTGACCAGTATGATGTGGGAGCTGACTAGATTGCTTGACTGTTGAAATTGAATTCAAAAGGAAAATGAGTTTCTCGTGTTTAGCTGATTAACTTTGCTAGTGGATTGAGTTATAGGGATGATGCCAAGTATAACCTCATATACCGTAGGATTGGATGACCTTTTGTTGAGAGATACTCAACTTTTGGCTTTTCATCTTTATCTCTGCATCTGACTTCTAGGCTCTCACATTCTCTCTCTAAAAAGTTCGTCTTGGTCGATCATTTAGAAGATAGTTCACTTCTAAATGTTGTATTGTGTTGGGATGATTGAGTGTTATGGGGTATTTGATGGATATTATTGATGAAATAATGTATTTTAAATAGTGATATAATAAGAAATATGTGGTTAAAAAGTAAGAAAAACTTATTGATGTGATAAAAATATTATTTTATTAAAAAATGCGTGGTTGAAAATGGGTTTTGAGAGAACTTATTTTGAAAGAAAGTGTGTTAAACATGAGCTTAATCTGTAAATCTAGTGAGAAATTTTGATTTATCCGTTCTTGAGTGAATAGAGCGTGTGAAAGAGAGAAAGCTGTAAATCTTCAATGGTTTCACAGCTCCCTGAATTTGTAACTTTGGTTGATCTAGTTCCAGTTAATGCAGTTGTTTCGTCCGGTGACGGAAGCTCAAAAGAGAATTAGAAACTTTCGTTTTTTGTCTTAGGGCGAAAATCTTGTGATCATTTTTACTCTCAATTCTTTACTCTTCTGCCATTTTTCGTTTGATAAAATCACTTAATATTTTGAACCAAATAGTAAAACACACGAAAAATTGAGATATAAGTTAGGTAACAAATTCTCTTACATATAATGGAAGTGAAAGAAAAACTAAATGTATACGTCAACATATAGTTAATGCTTGTAAACTTGAATAATGTTGACAGCATTTCTATGACACTGTTAGGCAAATTGTTGTCAAACGACCTCCCTGGGCGATGATGTAAGTCTTGCTCCTTATTCAGTCGGCATCGACCAAATGACTGAATATATTTATATCGACACCACAATCCGCTACAGATCCACGTAACCCACTTGGGCCATTTGAAGCAGCCTAATTAAATTAGAGCCGCTCATGGCCCAACCGATTTAGGGTGGCTCCAATAGGTTGTTAGCCCATTCTCATGTCTCATTGGGCCCTATTTACTCTTGACCTAAAAGCCCATTTTATTCCTATAAAATGGTTGCCCATCACTATTCATAATTGGAACAAAAAGAGAGAACGATTGTTATTGTGCTTGAGGCTTGAACCATTCTCTTCTATACTTTGGCTTTGTGCTCTTTGGAGAAATTGTTCTTTGGCTTTGTGACTATCCTCTTGGCTATAAAATCTTCCTCTTCCCTTTGTCCTTTGTGGGCTAAAACCATTGGAGAAACCGAGTTGAGAAGGTGACGGTTTTGGAGACTTGGTAGCGGCGGTTTCGGTGTGGTGGTGTCGTTGCAAGCTGAGCCCGGCATCCTTGGCGCATTGGAGGATTAAATTCTTCACATTTGGTATCAGAGCCACGGCTTTTGGGCAGCAAAAACGACCTGCAAAAGAGGAAGACCGAATCCGCCATTGTTGAAGAAGAACCGAAGCTTCCCGCTCCAAATCCGGCCAACCCGTCCACTACCCGGAGAAATTGACGCCACCTACGGGTTCAGCAGACTGAGGCGCTGCTGGGGAGTGCAGAAAATCAGGCTGAAATCGAACAGGGAGAAAACGGGAGCACCGGCGGCGTCCGTTCGTCTTCTCCAAGCCGGATCTCCTTCTTGCGATTCCGGCCAAACCAGCCACCTGCCGGAAATTCTGAGACCACCCACATTCCCTGCAGACCAAGGCGCACCTGGAGGTGGTGCGCGTGTTCCGGCGGCGGCGCGTGGGATTCCGTCGGCGGCGCGTGGGCGGCGCGTGGAGCTGATTCCGGCGAACCTTTTTTCAGGCAGTGTGTTATTTTTTATTCCCTGAACGTATTAATACTTTTGGTTTAGTGTTTCAGGTTACGCAGAAAAATTTGGACCATTTTGCCCCTGCGCATTCGGGATTCAGTTTTGCATTCTGTTGGTCGCTGCAGTTGTTGCAAGCTTTAGGGCGAATAGTGGTGGCCCTAAAGTATTAAAATTAATTTTCTCGAAATTGACGGACTCAGATAGGTCCGCTCTGGTAAATTGGCTTAATCCTCTTTTAATTTCAGCAATAGCGCGTCATCGTGTGGGGTGACAATAGGATTGGGGTTACCGTGTGGGGTAACCATTGCCTGTGCTAGAAGCTAGGAATTATTTGCTCTTCGTTGCTACGTAATTGAATTTTGTTCCTTGATAAATTGCTACATATTATCCCGTTGTGATATATCGTGAGTGAAACTGTTTTTGTTAATATCTCTCTAGTTGCATTGATAAGTTCCTAGAATACCTAGACCTTACCCGTTTGAAAATTTCCTTGATCTAAGATCGTGAATCTTACGAATTCCTGGGAATCTAAAACGGTGTATACTAGCTGACCTAGGTCTGTTTTGTGTGACTTAATTGTGATTGAATTTCTCGTTTTTGGAAAATGACAACCCGCAATTTTGATTTGGGAACTTTCAATGGGAAAGGTGATTTTTCTATTTGGCAACAAAAGATGAGAGGTATTCTGGTTCAACAAAAGGTTTCAAAAGCCATTGATGGCAAATTTCCCGCTGATTTTTCAAAAGAACAAAAAGAGGAAGCTGATGAGCTTGCCTATACTTCAATTATTTTACACTTGGCTGATGCCGTTTTGAGAAAAGTGGGTAAACTGAAAACCACTGAAGAACTTTGGAAAAAATTAGAAGAACTGTATTTGCTCAAATCCACTCCAAACAAGCTTTACTTGCTTGAACGTTTTTTCAGTTTTAAAATGGACTCTTCAAAAGACTTGGATGACAATTTAGATGTGTTTAACAAACTTGTTCAAGATATTGTTAATTGTGGAGAGTCGGTGTCTGAAACTTACAAGGCTATTATCTTGTTGAATGCTATACCTGATACTTACCGTGAGGTTAAAAATGCTATTAAGTATGGTAGAGACACCCTGACGCCCGAAATTGTCGTTGACTCCCTTAGAAGTAAGGAGATGGAGATGAAAGCTGAAAAACATGATAGAAAAGGTGGTGAGATTCACATGATGAGGGGTAGAACTCATTTTAGGCAAACCAGTCATGAGGGTTACCAAAGTAGCGGCGAGTCTAGTAGTAATGGACGTAGAAGGAAGAGTAAGGGTAGACCTAGATCCAAATCTAGGACTAAGGAAAAGAAATGCTATGGCTGTGGGAACACGGGGCACTTTATAAAGGATTGCTATAAAGAGAAAAATAAGCAAAAGGGTAGAGATAGGGACGAGGTGAATGTGTTGTCCTCTATTTCTGATAATTGTGATGGTGAAGTCTATATGATTACAAGTCCTGCTGATCCTCTTCCTGAATTGAATTTAACTGCAAATTCTTGTCTTCATGAGTGGATTCTTGATTCTGGTGCATCTTTTCATGTGACATCACATAAAGACTGGTTTGAAAATTTGCATGAATCAAATGACGGTCATGTTGTGTTGTGTGACAATTCTGCTTATAATGTTATTGGCATGGGTGATATTACTTTGAAGTTTGATACTGGTTTTGTGTATACTTTAAAAGATGTTAGATATATCCCTGAATTGTCTAGAAACTTAATTTCAGTAGGAAGACTTGAGAAATCCGACTTCACAGGTAAAATTGGAAATGGGATTTTGAAATTGATTAAGGGTGCACTAGTCTCCATTAAGGGAGTTAGAAAGAATGATATTTACATAACTACTGGCGAAGTGATGAGAGGTTTGAACTCCTCAATCTCTTCTGCGAAGTCGGATCACACACAAAAATGGCACAATAGACTTGCACACGTGGGTATTAAGGGAATTAAGTTACTCAACGAAAGGGGTGCTTTCGGAAATGACTATGTGTCTGATTTATCTTTCTGTGACCATTGTGTGCTTGGCAAACATCATAAAACTACTTTTTCCACGAGTGTTCATAAAACTAAATGCATGCTTGAATATGTGCATTCGGATCTGTGGGGTCCATCTACTACCCCTACTACCGGTGGGAACAGGTATTTCTTGTCTATAATTGATGACTACACTAGAAAGGTGTGGGTTTATCTTCTGAAGGATAAATCCGACACTTTCGATAGTTTTAATAATTGGAAAAGACAAGTTGAAAATCAAACTGGTAAAAAGATCAAGTTTTTGAGAACTGATAATGGTTTAGAGTTTTGTAATACTGTTTTTGATAATATGTGCAAGGAAAATGGAATAACAAGGCATAAGACTGTTCCTTACACTCCCCAACAGAATGGGGTAGCGGAAAGGATGAATAGAACTATACTTGATAAAGTGCGTTGCATGATGTTAAGTTCTGGAGTCCCAAAATCTTTTTGGGGCGAGGCTGTTATGACTGCTTGTTATTTGATCAATTTGACTCCATCTGTCGCTTTGAATGGTGATACTCCGCATGAAAAATGGTTTGGTAAACTAAGTGATTACTCCATGCTTAGAACTTTTGGCTGTACTGCTTTTTCTCATCAGAGTGAAGGAAAGCTAGAACCTAGAGCTAGGAAATGTGTTTTCTTAGGCTACCCCGAAGGTGTCAAGGGATATAGGTTGTGGGATAGAAGCCAGAAGGGAGTTAAAATCATTGTGAGTAGAGATGTTACATTCAACGAGAGCGAGATGCCATGCTTGAAAGCTGATTCTGAACCTGTGAGCGAGGAAATACAAGGTGAAGAGAATAGTCAGCTTAAGGTGGAGTTAGGAAAACTTAGCACATCCACCCCAGTTACCCAGAGTGAGGTGGAGATTCAAGAACAACAACCTGATATGGAAAATATAGGGGAAGTAGTAGTAGAAGAACACCCTGAAGAAGAAAATTCCTTAGCGGACTATAACTTAGCCCGGGATAGAGAGAGGAGACAATCTAGAGCACCCGTTAGATTTGGTTACGAATCTGAGCTAGCTTTTGCACATGCGAGTTATGAGGAGCTAGCGGATAGGGAACCAAAGACCTTTGAAGAGGCGATGGAGAGTGAACAATCTGAAGAGTGGTTTAAGGCAATGAAAGATGAAATGAGTTCTTTAGAGAAGAATCAAACATGGGAACTAGTACCCAAACCTAAGAATAAATCCATTGTCGACTGTAAGTGGGTATTTAAGATTAAGGAGGGTACTAGCGCATCTGAACCCTTAAGGTTTAAGGCTAGACTAGTGGCCAAAGGGTATACTCAGAAAGAGGGGGTTGATTACAATGAGATTTTTTCACCTGTTGTTAAGTACACTACTATTAGGGTCATACTTGCATTGGTTGCACATTTTGACTGGGAACTTGAACAACTTGATGTAAAAACTGCTTTTTTACATGGTGAACTTGATGAGCAAATCTTTATGAATCAACCAAGAGGTTTTAAAGACAAACTAAAACCTGACTATGTGTGTTTTCTGAAAAGATCCTTATATGGCCTGAAGCAATCACCTAGACAGTGGTATAAAAGATTTGACTCTTTTGTATTATCTATAGGGTTTCACCGTAGTAAATTTGACAATTGCCTTTATTTCCAACATAGTGATGCAAGTAATGATTATGTGTTCTTATTGCTCTATGTGGATGATATGCTCTTGGTTGGTTCATCACCTAAATGGATAAGTGATATAAAAACAAGTTTGAATGGTGAATTTGACATGAAAGACTTAGGAAAGGCTAAGAGAATCCTAGGTATGGAAATTGAAAGGAATAGGTCAAGTTCTATCTTGTTTTTGCATCAATCTTCATACATTTCTAAAGTGCTAAAGAAGTTTGGCATGCATGATTGCAAACCTGTTACATTACCTTTGGCTACTCATTTTGCATTATCTAAAGATCAAGCTCCATGTAATGAAAATGAAGTAGAGTACATGAGTAGAATTCCATATTCCAACGTGATTGGTTCTGTTATGTATTTGATGGTTTGCACTAGACCTGATTTAGCTTTCGCTGTTAGTACACTTAGTAGGTATATGTCTAATCCTGGTCCTGAGCACTGGGAAGCCTTAAAATGGATGTTAAGGTATTTAAAGGGTACATGTAATGTAGGTCTAAAGTTTGGTGTTAATACTGAGGGTGTGAAACTGAAGGGATTTGTTGATGCTGACTATGCGGGGGATAGGGATAACAGGAAATCCACTTCTTCTTATGTGTTTACTCTGTCTAACTCTTGTGTTAGTTGGAAATCACAATTACAACATATAGTGGCTCTATCCACAACAGAATCTGAATACATTGCTACTACTGAAGCTATTAAAGAAGCTTTATGGCTTAGGGGCCTTTTACATGAACTATGTGTTCTAAATGATTATGTAGTAGTATATTCAGATAGTCAGTCCTCTATACATTTATGTAAGAATCCTGTCTTTCACGAACGCACCAAACACATTGATGTTAGATTACATTTCATTAGAGATATTGTGTCGCAAGAAGTTGTAAGACTAGAGAAAATACACACACAATATAACCCCTCAGACATGGGTACCAAGGTGGTACCGCTGGTGAAGTTTAGAAGTTGCAAAGACCTTCTAAACATCGGTGGAGGTAAATGATTTCCAATTTTATTGGTTCTCCTCATTTGGATTATTACTAACGCTTAGTAATTTTTTCTTTGCAGGTCCTTTGACACCAAGGTGGAGGTTTGTTAGGCAAATTGTTGTCAAACGACCTCCCTGGACGATGATGTAAGTCTTGCTCTCTTATTCAGTCGGCATCGACCAAATGACTGAATGTATTTATATCGACACCACAATCCGCTACAAGTCCACGTAACCCACTTGGGCCATTTGAAGCAGCCTAATTAAATTAGAGCTGCTCATGGCCCAACCGAATTAGGATGGCTCAAATAGGTTGTTAGCCCATTCTCATGTTTCATTGGGCCCTATCTATTCTTGACCTAAAAGCCCATCCTATTCCCTATATTACTAGTTGCCCATCACTATTCCTCCTTGGAACAAAAAGGAACGATAGTTATTTGCTTGAGGCTTGAACCATTCTCTTCCATTACTTTGGCTTTGTGCTCTTAGAAGAATTGTTCCTTAGTTTTGTGACTAATCATCTTGGCTATAAATCTTCCTCTTCCCAAGTCCTTTGTGGACTCACAACCTTCTTGGAGAAACCATTTGGTGGTGAAGGTTTTGGAGACTTGTAGCCGGCGGTTGAAAAGTGGTGGTGTCGATGCAAGCTGAGCCCGGTATCCTTGGCGCATTGGAGGCTTAAATTCCTCACAGACACAAATTGAAAATCGACCAAACAAAATAGATCCACTCGAGAAGACAAATTAAAAGAAAATGCTGAGAATAAGAATTCACTTCTTCAAAATGAAAGAGTTTCATACGAGTAATCTCAATACAGTTTAGGTAACACATTACCTAAATATGTATACATCAAAACTCGAATAATATCTCCACTATTCTAGTGGCAATCAATCAGACACAATAGATCCACTCGAGAAGACAAATCAATAGAAAATACCATTCGCTCCACGAGAATAAGAATTCATTTCTACGAAATAATGAAAGAGTTTCATGGAATTGTCTCGATATAGAACTAATTAGACAAGACAATAATTACCCTTGTGGGAAAATGGAAGTAGTAGTACATTGTCATGGTGTATACATCTTTGAAAGACTTTGCAACACATTAATTTGGAACCTTAAAAACAAGATATAATCTGCTGTCTTGAGTAAAAGGTTGTCTGGTTTCAAGCCTCGCCCTCCAGGAACAATTTTCTGCAACTTCTTCACCTTCTTATGAACCAACCCGCCTCCCATTTCCCCTCTTCCTCTTCTCAACTTCATATTTCCATGCATAATTTTGCTTCTTCTGCAAACCATTTTAATCCTCGAAAAACTCGTCGACTGGACTATGACAAGAGTCACGAATATAAAGAGACTGTGCACAGAAGAAAAGCTGAATCTTCTGTAAGTGTGTATATGATATATAGAGTTGAAGTTTGAGTTGTGTGGAATGAGAGGTAGGGGGTGGTGGACATGGATCATGTGAGACAGACAGCGGTGGTTTTGAACAATTGAGCTGTTGACATTAATGAAAGGGGTTTTGTCCGTTTTTGAAGCCCCCAGTGTTGTGTTGTGACAGCTCTTACGATAGCCATAACTATAAGTAGTTTCTACTGTTATTCAAAGTGTAATATGACAGCATTATCTGTTCATAGTATTTTGCAAATCCCGCCAGTAGCTGCCTCGCACTTGCTCAGGTTGGATTTTATGTCATCAAATTTTTTCATGTTAATCTCGGTTACTATACACTATGCTTGTATGGAGAAAATACAATCTGCTTGTAATTTGAAATTCAAGTCAAACATTAATTTTAATTAAAAAATCATAATCATGTTTCATTTATTATTCACATATTTCATAGAATTCATTACTTATTTTTATTATAATGTTTCCGAAACAAGAACATAATCACATGAAATCGAAAACAAATAAAGCAATTCACGTAGTTAGTGTTAGAGTCACGGTGAGGTTAAAAATTAAGTTGAAAACCCTTTTTGTAACAACGTAATAGTAATGAAAATTTAAATTCATAACGTTGAAAAGATCGTTCCCGTTTGGTGGAAATAAAAATCAGATTTTGAAAAAAGTTGATAAAATGTGTAATTAAAAATTATGAGACTCATAAAATATGTAATTAAAATTAATTATTATTTTAATTTTTACCAAGCATGGTATAATTTTTTACCAATGCAAAAAGCACTCGGCTCAACAATGACTCAATGTCTGCAAAAGAGTCGAGACTTGATAAATGAGAAGAGAGATACTGTGGTGGTTGGAATTTGTGCCCGATGCCGGCGCTGACAACTTCAGTAGCGGGGATTTTTGGTGGAATTGGCAAAGCTCTAGGCATTGAGAAGGAATTGAAAATTAGTTGATAATTCGAGCATCCCACGTGACTCCCATGTGACTCTGCCACTACATTGATATTAGAATTAATCTACTTGTATAATGATTGACAAAATTTGTTAACAAGATTTGACGTGACAAAATTTGTTAACAAGATTTGATGTGACAAAATTTGGACAGTTAATTTAAAAAATAGTTTTTGAATTTTCTAAAATAGATGAATGTAATAATGTCAAATTATGATTGTCATATAGCATGATTGTTGATATTATCCATAGTAAACTTAAAAAGTTATTTATCTAATTATACAATACACTAAACAAGACTAACAAAACAAAAAAAGAGAAGTTCATGACAAAATTTATCAATTATATGGGCTTGTTTGTCTTCCATTATTAGGAGAAATATGGAGTAATGAATAGTATTTTTTGAAGAATACGTAGTTAAAATTTAAAGTAACTTTATTGATTTTTATATGGAATATTTTATTGAATGAATGTGTGGTGGAGAATCTTACTGTAGCAAACAATATCTTAGATTAATGGTAGACAAACATGGTTATTGTGGAATTTAATTTTATCTACTGTACCCATAATGTCTAAATAAACCCTAATCTCTCTTTGTTTGTCAACTAGGTATGAACGTATACTCGTGGCTTGAATTCTATAAGAGGTCAATCATTCTGCATGGAGTGGGAAAAATCACATGCCACTGCTTATGTTTATGAAACATATTTGTATGGTCTTAATTTTTCTAAAAATATCTAGGCTATGTTTGTCACATCATATTAGGTCATGAAGATTTTAGTATAAATCGTATAAGGACCAAGCTACACGTACCTAATGATTTACTTAATGGATTACCGAATCGACAAGTGGCGACCCCCTATTGGGGAACGCCGTGGGAGGTCGTCACTTGTCGATTCGGTAAAACAGTAGGTAAATTATTAGATACAAATAGAATTTTTCATTGTATAATATGCTAGAGGATGAATATGAGTTTAAGCCACATAAATAATATAAAAAAAAATGACACTATTTTGAATGAAATATCAAAAAATATAATAGTGTCATAATATCTTCTACTTAATAATAAGAATTATACTATTACACTAAGTTTTATTTACGATCTAATTAACCTAAAATTATAAGCATATGGAGATTCCTAGTAAATCTTGCGACTCTGGCATATATTTTATGAGAATGGTTCATAATGTCAATGCATGTTCATGTAAAGTAACTCCGCCTAAATAGCCATTTAAAACTGTCATTAAACTTTTTTAAAGATGAATAAAATACGTGATGAATGTTCATGTATGATATTAACCATGATACATTTCTTGAAGGTTGGAGACTAAATTGTAACACGTCTCAAAGGTGAGGGTCATCTGCTGCTATTTTCTCAAAATTTATGTTAGAAGATCAAGTCAGTTGAAAACGTCCCATTCCTTTATCTTGTTGTACGAAATGTTTTTAACTGTTTAAACTTTTAGACGAGATAGTTACAAAGTAGCCGGATGAAACATTTGACTTCAAATCTCATCAATTTTTTTTATCCAAAAATGAATTCAATCTACACGTGAGAAGATGTATTAAAGATAGAATTTAGATGAATACACGTGACCTCTCTCTAATAAACTCAATCTTCAAGAACTTTAGTGGTTAACAGTGCTTAATAAAATTTGTTAAACTATATAAGATCAAGTATCAAATATGTTCATCAAATAGGGTTTACATTTATCGAAAAGAGGGTAACTCGATCATCGATTAGAACCATCAAATTTTACATTCATTATATTTTCGGTGGTTATAAAAGATGCACATGGCTATGCCTAGTTAGTGGTCATCACTATAATTCAGTGCTCGAAGATCACATAAAAAAGCAAAATCAAATCCCTTTGCATGTGTGTATATATGTAACAACTGGGAAGTGGAAAACAACTACAACTTGACCATGTCATGGAAATTCAATCAAAAGTTTGTTTGTGACGCACAACTTGTTGGAGGAGTAGATACAACATTAATAAATACAATTACCCAATTTTTAAATTAGCATATTAAATTAAGCAGCACATATTCTTAAATTTGTTAGTACCATAAATAGTAAGTACACAATAATGTTCTGTTAAGAAAAAGTATTCAAGAATGTTTTCAAGATTTTCAACCGAAGATAGTAATGACATATTTGCAGGAGGCGGACGCAGAAGTTTAAAGGGGCACAATCGAATTTTCAAAGAAGTTGCGAGAAAATTTAAAATAAAAAATTTATGTCCAAAAAAAGTCATACCCAGTATAATTTTGCTCCGAAAATTTAAATGGAATATGACTTTTTCGGATGTAGAATCTCGAAAATTTTATTTTTCACGTCATATTCCATATAAAATTTTCTAATAAAATGATGAAAATTACATTGAGAAATAAGTATCATAAAAATAATAAATGTTAATGAAATAATTGAATTTTTATAAAAATGAGAATTAGACGTCTTACTATAAGAATCACGTT
>CAIGRB010122631.1:0-13896 GCA_903798255.1 Fraxinus quadrangulata | reverse complement strand
ATATTACACAAGATGTTCCAAACTTGGGATGACAGCAACATAGGTTCCATACTTGGGAAGACAGCAACATATGTTCCAAACTAGAGAAGAAAGCAAAGTATATTCCCATATTTCACACGATAAATATTTAAGTTCCTGTGTCTTCAAGTTTTAAATATGATAAGTGCATTTTATGCCCTTATTTTGGCTGCTTCTTATTTATTTATATATAAATTGAGCAAATATCTACTTAATTTGTGTAAGTTATGTTAATTGTTGGAAAAATCCCAACTTGGATACACTTTATATGAAGAGAGGCTATTTGTAGTTTAATTGGAATTGATTTGAAGCAATTGAAATTAACCGGATTGCAAGAAATCAATTGGGAGTGCCGATGGGGCATTCGGAAAAAAATCATAAGTTTTGGGAGTTAAATTTGACATTTGGAAAGCTTGAGGACTAAATTGCAAACTTAGAAACTTGCTTAGGGTCAATTATTAATTACTTTGGAATGAAGAGAACTTAATTACGATATTAGAAGATGAAGGATTAAAGTCACATAAGAAAAGAAGCCCAATTGAAAAAGGGGTTTATTTGCTTTTATTTTTTAAACTCTTTGGTAGAAATCAATTTGAACTCTTTTGTAGAAATCAAGTTGAACAAGGATTTTACCTAAATTTTGTTTTATAAATACATAATTTAGTCTAACAACTAAAATGAGGCTTGTAAAGTTTCATTATACACATACATTTAAGTCAAGGTTTGGGGATTCATTGTAGGGTAAATATCACAAAACGATCCTTCCTTTCATTGTTGTTATGGAAAACATTCATAACTTCTATTTTTTGACATTTTCACCTTTAATTATACATTTTATTGTGCAAAACGTTCTTCCATCCAACTTTTCCGTTACGTGATAGTCAATTTTTTTTTTTTTTTTTTCAAAATGAAAGGGTATTTTTGTCTTACTACATTTCTCCATTTTTTCTCTTTTTTATTTTCAATCACACATTCTCCAATAAAGATAATATTAAAAGTAAATTCAAATTTTTTAATCACATATTTTTTAAAAAAAAAAACTATTTCAAAATATATTTTCTCCCAAAATTTATTTTTAATGGAGCTCAGACAGAAACTATGTACCATGTGTTCCATGTGCACATGAAATAACTTGAACTATTAGTCATTTAAGATATTTTATAGAAGAATGTTTTGTTGAATATGAGTTTTGAGAAAATGAATTTTGGAAATAACGGAGCCCAAACAAGGGCTCAATTATTTTTATTTTTTTATTTAAAGTTTCCTACATGTATTATGTAAAATATAATACAAGTGATAAAAGTATAAAATTCTGTATATATTAATAAATATTTCTTTATTGATAAATTAATAAATTATTCATTTATAGATATATAAATAACCTCTCTAAACTAATAAATTTTCTCGGTCCCAACATTATTATTTTATAGAAGTTTTACCATAGGTAATTCTTATTTTTTGCTTGTTATGGGAATTGATAGTAGTGTTGCTTGTTATGGGAAAGGATAATGTTCACGAAAATATGTTTCGGATTTAAATCACCGCAAGTGCAGGTTTGTTGACAAGTAATAAAGTGAAAATCCTAAAATTTCGAGTATCGTTCTCATGAGGATTGATTTAACTTGATTTTTATTATTGCGACCTTAACCGAATCTATCAAATTTGAGATGAATTTTTCAGATTATATGATTAAACTAGGACTAGCATGCAAATTAAACTAAAATTACGACTTGAATGCAAAAATGACGTTTCAATGCAAAAGATTTGAATGAAATTAATATATGAAAAAGCGAACTAGGATCCCGAATCACCAATCAAAATTCACTTTTAACCCCTATTTCACAATTCAATATCACGATGAATTGATTGAAGAATCAATGTTTCTAACTTATCCAACAATCTCTTTCGAGTAGAATTGAACGTATTCTAGCATACAATTTGATTATATTTCTATGAAAAATACAATATATAAGAATGCGTGTGATGTTCTATAAATACTTAGAGATTTACATAAAGCATAGCGATATATTTTTATTTCCTATCAGACCCTATAATGATTTATACCTTGTAAAATCTATATTCCTTCTTTCGAATGCATAACATAGATTACAAAAACTCACATAATCGCATGCATTTAACTATGGAGGCCAGAAAGTGTATATAAATCATTCAACATCTATCAATCATATTTGAATATCAAATTGCAAAATGGAGAATTAAAAGATCATATTCTGAGGTTCATCATTCACCTAATACATGAAAAGTCTAGCCTAACATGGATAAAATAAAATAACAATAAAAATAATAAAGAGAAGAAATCACCCAAAAACTAGAAATTAGGTTGAAAATTTTGAATCTTCAATGCAATCCTTTGTTCTAGCCTTCTTCCTTACTCTTCAATAGTGTTTTTCTCTCTAAGAATACGTAACACCTTTTTTTGGACGAGATTAAGGTTATAAAGGACGCCTCCAAGTTAGTTTCTATAAGAATTGGAGTCAAATTAGGAAACCAGAATTTTTTCCCGATTTGGCCTGGACGGACGCTCAGTACAAAATGGGGCGGCCGCCCAGGTAAAAGTTTTACTTCATGTAAACGGGTTTGAGGGTTGGGCATAACTGGGCGGATGCCCAGGTATAAGAAAATCCACGAATTTCCTTTCAGCAATTTTCTTTTTTCCTTCTTCCATTTTGGTCCTCCACATCCAACTACTTTAATGTTAGTGTATCCACTTTTACTCAATTACATATTAGTCCTCAAACTTCCATCAATTGATCGATTTATCCTTCTTTCTTTTCCAATTGCTTAGAAACAAGTTCATTGTGTCATCTCAATGCCCAATTAGATTTTTCCCTCTTTACATCTCTGATATCTCCTACGGATTATCTTTTGGCTAGTTGCACTTCAATCCTTGAACTTTGGTTTCTCTTCCTTTTGGTACTTTTTCTCTATTTTTCTTCCAATTTCCACCGCAATCATCATTATCGTCCTGCAAACACAAACTTCACGAATTAAGCTATATTCCGCACATTAAATTTCAATTATCCATGTTTGTGAACCGAAATAAACGTATAAAAACGCTCTTATCAGATAGTAGTGTAACCTCAAGTTTATTGGGACTACCATTTTCCATTCCACAGGCCTGGCAAAATGAAGCTTCTTCTTTGTGTAACCATGACTTGGTTTGACATAAAAAAGCTATTCTCGGAACTGTGTTTAAGCTCACTTTTTTTTTGCTCTTGTTTTTTGGTTTCATGGTGATTAGATACGCACTGAAGGACGATGAAATTTACTATGGTTTTTATAATTATAGTTCCTTGATGTCAAGGAGGTCCTTTCATTTAATGATTCTCTTTTATACGGTGCAAAGCTTATGCTGAACACTAATTTTTGTTTGGCAGGTAACTTTATCTGGGAACTTCCTTGTAGCTGACATTTGATTGACAAGAAGTGAAACGTGGAAGGCGTAGCTGTGGTTGATACTATGAAAAAAGCTATGCTCACGGTGTAGGGTTTTTGGGTCGTTGGATGTCAACATCTTTATGAAGGAAAGAGAAATAAATTGTCTCGAATTTTTTCCTTAGATGGTGAGTAAATGAATGACAAACAAAAAAAAGAACTTGTATGCTGGATACAATAATCAGTGCTATTGATTTGAAAGAGAGTAGTTTTCTCAATCCTAGAGATTACTACTGGTGACCCAATGCTATGGTTTTTAAAGAGTCACATTGATTAAAATATTCACGGTATCTTGGGTACCAGTGTAGATTTATTTGTGGTCCTATTTTTGGTACTTGAAGTTGAAGTGTGTATATTCGAAATTATTTGGCGTGCCATGAACACTACACATGCAAACTAATTGGAGTATCGCAATGCCAATGAAAGGATTTCAAACTTTTGGCATGATTCTCAGGTAGTTCATATACTCACTAGGAAGCTTACACCTAAAAATTGCTCTCTATGTTTGACTCATGTTCATAAATTGTTTATAAACTTTCAAGTCATCAAATGAAGAATAAGGCTAGTTGTACATAAGTGGTCATATCATTAGTTTACATATAGATGGGGTGTCAAAAGAGAGAATGATTGTTTTTTTATTTATTATTATTTGATTGAAGAAATTCTTACCCAATCATATATCATTACATCATGTGTATGTAAATCATTATATACATGTAGCACAACGGCTTTAATTATGAAATATTAAGTTTTAATATATTAATTAAATTATATTAATAAACTAATTAGAATCTATTAAAATTAAGCGATGTACTATATGTACATAACAACTTAAATAATAATTTACTAATAGATGATGTAACGAAATTTAAAATTTCATCAATCAAATTACTTTCCCACTTACTTTTTGATATATCATCATTATTTAAAACATTACGTAATTAGTTATGTACAACAAACATTTTCCGAAAGTAAATGATTAATTCAATTCAACTAAGGCCCTGTTTGATTTGGCATTATTTTCCATAGAAGATGGAAATTAAATCTTATTTCCATCTTTTTGAATGTTTGATTGACTAAAATTTTCATGGAATTAGTTTTCTATATTTTCTTAGTTTTTGAGGAAAACGTTTTCCTATGGGTTTGGTGGGAAAAGCCTTTTTAGGCAACTTTTTTTTTTAATTTTTTTTTGGCAATTGAAACAAATTATATTCCCAATTGTAATAAATTTTATACATTTAATGAACAATTTTCATGAAAAATAAAGCCAAACAAACACCAAAAGATCCAAAAATTCAATAATTTTCAGGTGGAAAATTATACCAATCAAACACAATTAATTAACAATTCCCTGTAAAATAAGTTCTAGACAATTCAATTCCCTAAAATTTATTTTATTTCCACCAACTTCCATTCTTACAATCAAACGGACCCTAAAATTTAAACAAGATCTCAACTCAACGTTAACAATCAGGAAGAATAAGAGTCTGCTCCACAATTCTTAAAATTTCTTTTTCAAATTCACTGCCTTCGATGGTAAATAAAGGGGGATTTTACACCCTTATTACAAACTAGAATTATTGCATATATAAACCTTATTGAACACACTTGAAGTAACGGAAAATAAAATATGAAATTGAACATAATTGTAGGACACATTTTCTTGTCTTCCAAAGAATGGCTTCAGTTGAGAGGGTCAACTTCCAGCTGAAACCAACCTTTCTGCACTAACTTCACTTTCTTCACTCTGCACTGACTACTGTGGGAAATTTGATTTGCACAACCTCCCCATTAGTACCCCAGGCATCAAGCTATTTGACAAATCGAAAAATATCACAAAATTAGATTCAACAGAAGGAAGATTTTACATTTTTGGTCAAGCAAACTATTGACTCAAAAATACATACCACAGCACCAATGCAAATCGATAATGTTAGGTATCTAATGTAATTGGCAAGTCTATGAATAAAAGGACTTAAATTAATATGTTGTAAAAGTCAAGGAGTAATGTGCAATTAGTGAAAGTTGTGTTATATTAGGTCTAGGGTGCGAGAATGGAAAAGATGAAAAACGGCGTCGAAATATCGCTAGCTTATCGCCAAGGTTTGGCTCGAGCGTCAGAAACAAAAACTACATCGCCCGCCTGTCACCTCGCCTTCACTTGAGCGACAACATGTCGCTCATCCCTCGCTCGAGCGATAATATTATCCGAAATTTTTTTAATTCATATTTTAAAGGCCTTTTATTCGACCCATTCATTCCTCAACCTAACTTCTTTTTAAGGTTGAACATTGAGAACTCATATAGTCTTCTATCCTCTTAACAGATTAGCCTTCAACCTTCATTCATCAATTGATTCTTGGTGGTGAAAAACATCATATCCAAAATCCAAATACAAAACTGATGCTTCATCCATATCTGTCAGAGTTCTAAAGATCAAGGTAATGTGACTGGAGTTCTAGTCATTGAAGAACAAGACATTCTTCACTAATCCATAGGAGATAAACGATTTCATAAAACTAGAAGTTGCTGTAGGAGAGCGCAATCCAGAAAAGCATTGAAAACTACAACTAGGAGTTGGTGCATGAGCACAAAATCCAGGAGAGTTGTGGAAATTGTAGTTAAGAGGTCAGAAAGATCGTATCGTAGTCTTATCTGGTGGGCTGTAGGTTCAATCGTTTATAGTGGATTTTAATTGGCAAAGTGCCCTAAGTTTTTACCCAATTAGGGTTTCTCCGTGATCATAATGTACGTTGTTTATTGCTTTATTTATTGTTTTTATATTCTGCGGTATTCAAACATAGAAAAATTGAATTGATTGCATAATCATCTAGATGTAATTAATTAGTGACTTGTTGCTGGTTAATAATAATTTGTTAATTTCGCATTTACACATATTCACCCTCCTCTAGGTGAAGTTTGGGTCGAACTTCGTATTTTCAATTGGTATCAGAAAATTATTTCGACTCCTGACCCTTAATTTATTCTAGATTAGTCAGTCCTTATCCGTGCCTCCATTTTTCGATGGAAGCAACTATTATTAATTAGTGACTTGTTTCTGGTTAATTATAATTTGTTAATTCCTCATTTACACCTATTCTCTTCCTATAGATGTAGTTTGGTTCGAACTTCGTATTTTCAATTGGTATCAGAAATTTATTTCGAATCCTGACCCTTAATTTATTCTAGATAAGTCAGTCCTTATCCGTGCCTCCATTTTTCGATGGAAGCAACTATGCGTATTGAAAATTTCGAATGAGAGCTTTTCTTAAAGCATTGGATGTGCGTATTTGGATGAGTGTTCAAATTGGGTAGACTGCACCTTCAACTACTGTTCCTGATGTAGTTACATCAACTGATATTTCACTTTGGACTAAAGATGATTTAGCTGAGTGTAACTGGAACAATAAGGGCATTCATGCCCTATTCATGGCTATGTCTGCTGAAGAATTTAGGAGAATTTTGATGTGTGAGACTTCTAAAGAAGTATGAGACATTTTAGAAACCATACATGAGGGAACTAAATCTGTTAAAAATTCTAAACTGTAGATGTTAATCTCTAGGTTTGAAGAAATTATAATGAAGGACGATGAATCATTCGATGAATTCTATGCAAAGCTGAATGACATAGTTAATTCGAGTTTAACCTAGGTAAAAAGATTCCTGAGTCCAAAATCGTTAGAAAAGTCCTTACATCCATACATGAAAGGTTTAGACCTAAAATCACTGCGATCGAAGAAAGTAAAGACTTAGATGCAGTTAAGATTGAAGAACTCATATGATCCCTTCAACCTATGAACTCACCGTTTCTTAACCTAAAAAAGTTAAATCCATAGACATGAACACTATTAGAGAAGAAGAAAGTGATCTACTGATACTGAGACGCTTAGGGTTGACGAAATAGCTTATTTCGTTAAAAGATTCCAAAAGGTGATGAGAAATAGGAGAAAGCCTCAAGAACGGAAAAATAAATTCCCTAGTAAATTCATGAAAGATAAGCATGAAAATAGTAACTCCAGGACTGCTAATAAGAAAATCCAAGTTGTTAGATGTCATGAGTGTCAGGGTTACGGCCACTATAGAAATGAATGTCCTAACTTGAAAAAGAGTTCAAATAAAGAAAGACGTAAGGGATTAACAGTGACCTTGAGTGATGATAAATCATATTCGAGTGCTCAGAGTGATACCTCTGGTGGTGAAGATGAACAAAACTTCATGGCCTTCACATCTATAGCTATGATAGAATCTGATATGGAAAGTGAAAAAGTTGAGATTGAAGAACGTAGTGATAAGTTTGAGGGAGAGTTCAAGGATGAGACTGATATTCATGAATCTTATTGTGAACTTTTTGAGGAGAGTCTTAAAATTGAAAAGGTCAATAAAGTTGTTCTGAAAAAGGTAAACGAACTTAAAAGAGAGAAAGAAAAACTTATATGTGACCTTCAAGACTCTACCAAAAATCTAGGTGAGTTGAAACTTATTAATGAGAACTTAGAAGCCAAAGTTAAATTTTTAACAAGTGATCTTGAAAAACCTAATACTCAACTGCATTCATTCATGAGTCGTACGCAGAAACTTGATAATCTGTTGGGAATGAACAAGCCTGCTGGAAATAGGTGTGGTCTGGGTTATGTTCAAAATGATGATACTACTGCTAGTACATCCAAGACTACGTTCGTCCCAGCCACTAACAAAGCTCGATATACTGTCAATCCTGAACCCAAGGGCACAAAAGTCTTTGGATTGAGATCTACTAGACAACGTAGGGTCAATCGTCCTACATATCGGCAACAACCTCCGAGCAAGTTTGAATCTAGGTTCATCCGCACTTATCACCATTGTGGTGCACTGGGACACACAAGACCTAGGTACCGTAAACTTGTGACTAGAAATAAACATCAGGATTTCTCTAGCAAGGTTAAATTTCTTGCTAATCAAGTTAGCCATTTAACTGAGATGATGACTTAATTAACTAGAATCACTTCCACTTCTAAGAAAACTTGAGTTAAAAAGAGTGACCTAGAAGGTCGTGAGGTTGATCATACTATTAAAGGTAAGAGCATCCATGTTTCCCCTTGATTAGAGTCTCAGGTGCATGCATGTACAGTTTGTTGAGTCCATTCATTCTTAGTATTTTTTTTAAAAAAACTTTATTTCTATGCTTCTAGACATTTCTTGATGTTCTTAATTATTGTATTTGTGACTGAATATACATTCATCTGATCTATACTGTTATTTCCATTACTTGGTTAGATTTAATATGGAGTATGGAGTATATGTCTCTTCATGTATCATCTACACAGCACACACTGTGATCTTGAGAGTGAGTCTGGATCGCATGTGCTAGACTTGGGATGGCTGACGTATATTGGTAAGTTGACTTTGAACGTGAAATGACCTTCATTTGGATGTAGGGATGGCAAAAAAGCTCGGGCGGCTCTGGCTCTGGCTCGGCCTGAAAAAAACCCAAGTCGGGCCCGACTCGGTTCGATCGAGCAAAGGCTCGGGTCGAGCCCCATTTTGGGGCACCGGCTCGAGCCCGTGTGGCTCGACCGGCCCGTTATAATAAAAAAAATTGAGGCCTGCGCACAGGCAGCTTGCTGCTACCTGCCAGCAAGTAGGCAGCAGCAGCAATGCTGCATACTGCTGCCTGTTTGCTGTACGCAGGCTGCATGCTGCTGTCTGCGCACAGACAGCATAAGGAAAGAAAAGAAAAGAAAAAATCTGAGTCAGCCCGGCTCGGGCTGAAAAAAGCTCGGGCCAAAAAAGCTCGAGCTCTTTTTTTTCGGCTCGACTTGTTGACATAGCTATTTGGATGACCTTAACTCATATATAGTCCCAATATAATAAAATAATAAATATATTACTGGTTCATCTTGTATTGATGTTCAAAACTTATTTGACTTGAGTAATTAAGCCCGAATGATTTTTTATAACCTGGTGCCTATGGTCAATTGATTTGGGTTAACTGGCCTAAAGCTTGTTACATGAGCTATTTAGTCGCTTAATGGACAAGAATCTGCACATATGATGCAATATTTGAGAAAAATGACATAAAAAATTATATTATATGCTTAAATTCAGGGGGAGAAAATGATAATATCCGTGCAATTGAGCTCACTTTAAGATCCTTAATATTTTATGGGTTTGACTTTCATTAGTAAGGGAAGATACTTATTTGATGGTATTGTTCGCTGCCGCTTCTCACAAATTTAAGATTTGTAGTCATGTTCACGAGAAAATAGTGGCAATTAACACATGTGAGTTACTTATACGCTTTACTCCATTTTGATCTTGATTGAGTACGTGGGAAATTTAAGGTGCTATTTTTCTTTACTTTAAAAAATTCAGTGCTATTTTTGTCAATAGTTTTTTGCTAGCTTATCGTTAAGCGACACTTGAGCGATAGAAGCAGAAGCGTCCTCGCTCGACAACGCGAATTTTTGAATATAACGTTTTTTCCCAAAATTTTCAAAATCTCTTCCTTTTTCTCTCCATTTTTTCTTCAATCATTACCACCAATCTCAAATTCGTGTTTTTTTTATCACTAATTGAACATATAGCATCCATCATTTGGTAGATTTACACACATTTTCATTCCATTTTCAACAAATTTTCAAGGTATTTCTCTGAAAACCCTTATTTCTCAAGTTTTCACATTCATTTGGGTTTCTTTGATTCTTGCTTTGATTTCTTGAGTTGCATTACATATTTGGATAAATTAAATGTAGTTCTATCTTACATTTCATCATTTTGGGTGCTTTGCTTTCATTTTTGAGATGGTTCGAGCTCATATGGCGTGAATTGGTTGATTTTTTGGTGTCTTGTTGATTCCAGATTAATGATTGATTGTGTTTGGGTTCGGTGTTATTTTTGGGTTGTAGTTGTGTAGTTGTGGTGGTGTTTTGATGTCAACGTGGTTGGGTTCTTTGTTTAGTTGTGTTGATGTTTGTGTTGACATGGCAAGGTAACGTCACATCATCGTGGCATACCTGACTGCCAGGCATCATGTCACGATGTCCTGACGTTAATGCACCTGTCCTATCCGTCTAGGCATCACGTCATACCTTTTTGTGCAGTCATCTTAGGGTGCGTTGCATTTGTCCTATTTGTTTCATTTTACATGCATCCAAGCATCTCATGCATATCATTTGTTTGGTCGTAGTATTGATATATTCATTTTTCCTATTTCAGATGCCGCCTAAGAGGGCTCATACTGCTGTTATGACACCTGGTAGGTCTAGGTTTATCTCTGTGACTACCCAGGACACATTTGGGTCGCAATTTTCTTTGAGACCAGTTTTATTTGAGCACGAGGTCATTATGTTTGACATGTCACCCGACCTTGCTGCTATTTTTTACTTTCCGGGGTTGGGAACCATTGTTGGTTGAGTTGATTCCTCCGCCTAGTCTTTTTATTAACGAGTTATATGCTAACATTCATGACGTTAGCGGTTCGTATTTTAGAGTATTTCTTAGGGGTAAGACGATTAAGATCACTTCTGATGTTGTGTCTAGCATAGCTCATATCGCCAGAGTCTTCCACCCCTTATTTTCATACTTGACGCCCGATTCTCTTAATGCAGACTCTCTAGTCCATTGGATGGCATTTAACACACCGTTGGAGAGAGGTCCTTGTGCGATCTTCACTGGTTCTCTTCCTACAGATCGTCAGATTCTGTTGTGCATTGTGTGCACGAATCTATGGCCTGTCTCTCACACTTCTTCATTGCCTATGGAGAAAGTTCGGTTCCCTTATGCCCTGTTACATGGCGATTCCATTGATTTACCCTCATTCATTTGCCAGCAGATTTTACGAGCTTTTCGTGTCACAAGAATGAGGGTGGTGCTGCCTTATGCTTGCTTGATATATAGGTTAGTGACAGCCCTAGGAGTAAGTTTTCCAAAGGGGGTTTCGAAACAAGTTTTTTGGTCGATTTTGCCGTACCACTATTGCTTAGATTAGGTCACATGCTTCTTCTGAGCCTGCACAGCCTGTTGACCCGATTGTGCCGGCTGATCCTATAGATGACCATATTTCTTTTGATCCATCAAATTTTCCTACTTTTTCCTCTGCTCCTCCATCCACTAATATTCCATCTTCTTCTACCTCTGCTCTTCCCACTTAGCCTATCCCTCCGCCTACTGATATCCCTTCTGTTCCCGTTGATTCATCTGTTGCTTTTATAGGATAGATGAACGTATTGATCGAGCAGCAGGCTCGGATGATGGCAAAGCTTACACAGCTGCGAGCTACAGTTGATCGACACACTATCGAGTTTTCTACGCTTCATGGTGCTGTTGGATATATTCAGCGAGGGCTTCGATGGATTCGTAGCCACTGGGATGATAGAGCAAATTCGGAGGAAAAGACTGACTTTGATGATGCTGACGATGTAGCTTAGTTGATAGATTATCCCTTGTCATTTTGTTTTATGATAGAGTAGTAATTTTTAAGTATGTATATGAGTTTATCTACTTGACTTGATGTATCTACACATTTTTGATGAAATGATAAATTCAGTATTGTTAATTAAGTTTTGATGTTTCGTAATATCAATGTTTCGTTTTGGTATGTTGGGTTACATTGATATTACGTCTTAATTTAGCATATGGTAGAACACTGAAAAATGAGTTATGAGTTAGTAATTGCTTTATTTATTTTTACACTTAGTAATGCTTGATTAATTGCTTAAATTTTTTTTACACTTACTATTGTTTCACATACATTTTACACTGGCTACTTGAGTTGTCTATTTTTGAAAACATGTTTTGATAAATGAAAAGCAGAATTCGATCTAGACAATTTTTGGTTGTATCAATCTTTGAGTCTGTAATTTTATTTCACTATTGCCTTGACTTTAGATTGTAGTTTTATCATAGAATGCCAAAGGGTGAGCTTGTTAGGTATTTAATATAATTGGAAAGTTTGTGAACAAAATGGACTTAAATTGATATGTTGTAAAAGTCAAGGAGTAATGTGCAATTAGTGAAAGTTGTGTTATATTAGGTCTAGGGTTCGAGAATGGAAAAGAAGGAAAAATGATGCTAGAATATCACTATTTTATCGCCAAGGTTTGGCTCGAGCATCAGAAACAGAAACTACATCGCCCGCCTGTCGCTTCGCCTTCGCTAAAGCAACAACCTGTCGCTCGAATTTCGCTCATCCTTCGCTCAAGCGACAGTGTTATCCGAGAATTTTTTTTAATTCGTTTTTAAAAGGCTTTTTATCCGACCAATTCATTCCTTAACCTAACCTATAAATACTAAACGCTACAGAACGTTTTCTTTTTAAGGTTGAACATTGAGAACTCATACAGTCTTCATATCATCTTCACAAATTAGCTTTCAACCTTCATTCATCAATTGATTCTTGGCGGTGATCATATCCAAAAATCCAAATACCAAACTGCTGCTTTCTTTATATCTGTCAGAGTTCTGAAGATCAAGGAAATGTGACTGGAGTTCCATTCGTTGAAGAACGCGGTGTTCTTTGCTAATCCACAGGAGATAAACGATTTCACTAAGCAAAGAGTTGCTGCAGGAGAGTACAATCCACGAGAGCTTTGAAAACTACAGCTGGGAGTTGGTGTAAGAGCACAAAATTCAAGAGAGCTGTGGGAATTGCAGTCAGGAGGTTAGAAAGGTCATGTCGTCGTCTTGTCGGTGGATTGTAAGTTCAATAACTTGTAGTGGAATTTAACTAGCAAAGTGCTCGGAGTTTTTACCTAGTTGGGGTTTTTCCGTGATCATATCGTGCGTTATTTATTGCTTTATTTATTGTTTTCATATTCTGCGGTATTCAAATATATGAAAATTGAACTGATTGCATAATCATCTAGAGGTAATTAATTAGTGACTTGTTGCTGATTAATAATAATTTGTTAATTTCGCATTTATACCTATTTAACCCGCCTCTAGGTGTAATTTGGGTCGAACTTCGTATTTTCAAGTAATTTCACATTTAAGAGGCGCTTTGGTCTATTCCAAGACCCCTTCAGATTTTAAAACTTTTAAGGTTACCACAGAAGACTGAAGTTCGGCAACACATGTTGTCACCAAGTATTTTCCTTCAAGGTATTCGTATCCATCACCATCATCTTCATAGGAAAAACCTTCAGCTTTATCAAAGAGAAACAAATCAATTCATTTAATAAAACCAATTACATAAAAGAAAATATTATTTGTTTTCAACCTTCCACAGAAGTTGAAATAATCACAAGTTACCTCCACAACAACGATGACGTGTAGAGTGTTCCGACTGGTGTTCCGACTGGTGTTCCGACTGTTCTGACTGGTGTTCCGACTGGTGTTCCGACTGTTCCGATCAGAGAAAGCTACCTGCAAAATGAGGGCGGGGCTTTTGTCCCCCGTTGTACCTCCGGCGTAAGAATCAGCTAATGTCTGAAAAGAGTAAGTGAA
>CAIGRB010122611.1:0-12008 GCA_903798255.1 Fraxinus quadrangulata | reverse complement strand
AGTATAAAAAGTAATTCTGATTAAATTAATGAACCACGAGGAAAGAGAAAATATTAAAAGATTTAGGAAAATCCAAGATAATACCAATGAACTAAGATCTAGAGAAATTAGGATATTCCTTGAAGAACTTAGAAGAGAAAATAATACAGAAAAGTGGGATAAGATAGTGAAAATTATAAAATATTACAAATACGAGCAACAACAATACTTGATTTGATTACAAGAAAATACTGAACTAAGATTCTCAAGATTAGTTCTAAGAACCTACGATCCAAATGGAAGAATTGTAAGATATAAGTCTGAACAACCTAATAATTAAAAGATAATGGACATATTTTGCAAATATAGAAAGAAAGGGCAAAATAGTATTTTTAATAGAGACTATTTTTATATTACTAAAACTCATATGAGAATCTGGTAAAATTCTGGCAATTCTCTTCTAGTAGTGTAGCAAGTGGTTAATATTTTAGCCCAAAATGTGACTAATGAACATTAGGGGAGTAGTTGGAGGCAAAAGTTAGGTGCTTTCTTAATCAAATAACACAAAATAATATAATATGCTTATCTGTTTAAGATAATATTTCATTTTGCAACATTGAGTATAATCAAACACCTACTTTGCCCTATCTCCGAAATGAAAAAGGCTTAACTAAAACGGTCCTATGTATACACATAGTATGAATGTCCGTTTTATTAAAATAAGTCATATCACATATCGAGTCACTCAAATCGTGACACTTGAACGTCTGAAGTGGTAAAAGGAAAAAACAAAGTGAATGTGCAGCATCAAAACACCACGATTTGAGTGACTTGAAGTTCGAGATGTGACAATTTGAATGGACAATCATATCATTCATGCATGCATCTAGAATCATCCTACCGAAGCTTCTCTCTGAATGAAAAGGCTACATTTTCTTAGTTGATCTAGCCAATTTGATGGATGAACAAGTTGATTTTAAGTTATTTTACCAGTTTTGTATTTCCTATTCCTTACCTATAATAGGAGCAAACTTCGAAGAAATTTCCAATTTTTGTTGCACAAAATTAAACTTAGCCCCTATTTTATACAAATCTTAAACTTAAGTCAAAATCAATAATGAATTTTAGTGACATATTTCATAGGACTCACAACTTTTTAATTACACATTTCATCAATTTTTATCAAAATATATAAAAATCTCATTTTAATTCATGTCAAACAAGGGCTCAATGATGTTAAGCATGTCTACGCAGTAATGGAAACACTATCACATTGTCTAATAAAGTTAATTAGCCCATGTTTGAGCCATATTAAAATTTTCATTATTTTACTCATTTTCAAGCACACATTATTCAATAAAATAATATTTTTCATCACATCAATTACTTTTCCTTCTTTTTCAACTATACACTATCCATTAATCTACCATTCCAAATTACATTATTCCAAAATAATGTGACTCAAATACATCCTTAATTCATTAAGTAGAGAAATGTAAACGAGAGTTAGGCACTAAGAATGTGGATTTGGTCGTAGGTTGACTAATTTGAACATTACACTTGTGGGCATTTTTGATCAATATCACAATTTTATTCATCTTAGTGTCACTTTTCTTCGTGTAGAATGGAATACAGCGTCAACGGGGTTGCCAATCTAAGTTTCCATTTCTACACCAAAGTTTCTATTCGCACTAAAATTCTTTATCTGATCATTATAATATCTAAAAATCAACAATATCCAAATTCAAATATATTGACTAGTGTGACACATTTGTTACGCTACAATTTGGCTGAAAGTACCCCATAAACTTGTGACCGAAAACTAAACCAACCATAGGGAAAGCTTTTTAAGAGTTCAATACAGGAAAGTAAACTAAAAGTAGAGCCCCATTAACAGTAACAGAAGCACCGTAACATAAATACCAGATTAGTGATCTTCAGGATCTCCGGCTTGACTGGTGCCTTTGTGAAGAAGAGCCGGGCATTTGCCTTCCTGATGCATCCTGTCTCACAGGGGGTCTGTTTGCCCTATGATAACTTGACCTTGACCCCGACCTTGAACTCGACCTTGTTGGTGTGTATCTCCTGAGATAAGTTGACCTTGAACTTGCCAGGGCATTTCCTTCATTATAACTTGATCTTGAACTTGGGGGAACATTTCCCCTATGATAATTTGATCTAGACCTTGAACCTGTTGAGCCGTTTCCACTGGGATCACTTGACCTTAAATTCATCCGTCTCCTGTCACTTACTCTGTCATTACTTGTTGCAGTGCCAGAATCTGTTACTCCTATCTCAGGATAAGCTAGATATTCAAGGAATGAGACAGAGAACTCAATCTCTAGATCTGTAAATATATTGTCGTCTTCATTCAGTTCATCCTCGTCATCCGACAGTCCACTCGGGAAGTCAAAAAGATTCCAATCACTCCCCAGATCATCTTCATCCCATTCATCCCAGCTAGGCAATTCGTCCAAGTCAACCCCGTCATAATCAAAATCTGGCTGGTATGCACTAAGTGCATCCTCAAGGTCCCTTTGTCGCTCCAACATCATCCATTCAGATTGCCGCTGGGTGTTGGCCTCTGATGGCCGAACAGAGGGATGCTCAAGCCTGGCATGCTTCCTTAGCGCGGAATAATTTCCACTGAAGTTACAATTTTCTGAAGAACAGGTCCTCAGTTTGGAGTTCATGAACCTCCGTGCAGGCTCTATAGCAAGCCATCCAGTGATCTGTCCCCGGCAAAGGGGGCAGATAAAAACAGGTTGCTGTCCCTTGGGGGAATTTATCGACCTAGATAACGGTTGTTCCACTCTGTGTCTGCGGGGTGCTGCCCTTGGTGCTGAGACATCTTCTAGTGGACTGTCCACTAGTGGAGTTGGTGATGATGCACTAGATGACTTGCGAAACTGATCAAGGCAATTTGAATGTCGAGAACTTGTGTCACACATGTATGGTCGACAGCCTTTATCATGGGAGGAACATAGTAATAGGACAGCATTGTGTGGATGCTCCATACAAATGGGGCATCTTGCTTCTTCCCATTCCGCTTCATCACCAACACGGGGCAAATATCTTCCTGACTTGGCAGGATCAGAAATCTTCGAGCTGCCAGCACAAGGAGATACCCTACACCGGTCAAAAGATGAGGAATTCACCCTTCTATCTTTCGGCATTTGAGATATTAACAAAATCAACGCGCCAAGACTGCTTCCATATATCCAATCACAATTTCATGATGATGTTAGTTATCATATATTCAACGGTACATGTACAAGTTAACAATAATAGATTTTATCCCAATTCAGTACTTAAAAAACCTACGTCAGTTCATATGAAAAATCAATTTTCTTGTATTAAAATCCAGTTCATCAACTCCTGATAATTCTGATTACAACAATGCTCTCTCATGATTTTAAACACAATACAGAAAAGAAGATGTGGCATTACAAACAAGAGAATTTGTGAGATTTTGATTATATTCTTGAACAGTTAATCATTAATTACTTTCTTATATTTTTCTACACAACCCAATCAGGCAAGTTTATAGATTTTAACAGTTCAAGCCCAATAATTTCTGAAGATCTTTAACCTACACTATATATATTATGATTATTGCTTTCATCTAACAATTGAAAAAACCAAGCACAACCACATCAGAGTCAACCAATCAAAATCTTAACTTATCAGAAAACAACCACAACATAACTCCAGAAACTAAATCTAAAAAGGTAAAACATAAAAAATTAGCAAAAAGTCATCCCTCTTTATTACAAAAAATTCTTACAATCACCCAAATTACGAATTTCTACCATAATTAATCATCAGAAGCCCAAGAAACGAGCTAAACAACCTCCAACAGGCAAAATTTTAATCAAAGCATAATTTCCATACAACAATATTTTGAAACTAGTGGAATTATACGGACCTGAGACCCGATCCGTTTCAGAGGAAGCGGAGCTAGAGATTTTGAATTGGAAGACTGCGTAGGTGAAGAGAATTTTTCCAAGAGCGCGAGCTGGAGCAAAATGAAAAGAGAGGCAGACGTGATGGTTATTTAATATTTATCGAGAGACTGAAAATATAAAATTACATAAAAGACCCTCACACGGGTATAATTATATTTTCACTACAAATTTTATTTCTTACACTATATAGCACTTATATCTCTATTGTTTTTATGTCATTCTTATCATTAAAGTTTCCATTAATTAATACATCGTGTATTTGCTAAAAAAATTATATTCAAAAGTCCGTTGAAATGTCATAAAATAACTTTTTTTTTCATCGAATACTTAAAAAATAAATAAATTAAGAGTGTCGAAGAAATATTTTTTTCCTCATTTCAAAGTATGAAAATAAATTATTTTGATATAAATTGAAGTGGTGATATAACCACTACTCAATAAATTACTAGGTCCATTTGAAGTCATTAAATGGGTCGCAGCAACCCGAATCCAGAAGGTTCCTTTGAAATTTGATACGAATTATATGGATTAATTTCTGTTCGTATTCGTTGTGATCGTACTTTAACTCACTTTTTAATTGGGATATCACATTCAATAATCATTGTCAATTGAATTATCATACCTTGTGTTAATTGGATCGCTATACTTTAATTTGATGTGAGTTGAATTATTATACTTTAATTTTGTCATGATATAAATCACTTTGCTCAATCCATCACTATGTCTAATGTTAAAAAGGTACTTAGTTTAAATACTAAGTCCTTTTTTGATACAAATTCTTTTAAAATTCAATTTCAACTATACTTTTTTTAATAAAATAATATTTTTTACCATATCAATAATTTTTCTTTATTTTTTAATCACATATTTTTTTATAATCTCACTATTTAAGACTTTATCCTAACATTTTCAATTTTTTCAGACTTTATCCTAACTTTCAATTTGTGTTAACGAAGGTCCATAACCTTTTAAAAATATACATTTGAAGTCTGAGTGGATGGAATCCATCAACTTTTCCATTAGATGACCAAAAATATAATTTTGACCAAATTTAATAAGAGAAAAATGGTATCTTTAGTGTTAATATTTTTTCAAATATTATTAACAATTAAAACAACAATTAAACTAAAAAACAAAAAAAAAACAAAAAAAAAAACCATGCCTCACCCACCCATCTTCATCTTCTTCCCTTCTCTCCAAACTAAACCAAAATCATGAGCCGTCGTCGCAGCCGTCTATAGGGCTGGGCCCATAATCAAAAACCGCAAACCCGACCTGACCCAACCCAACCCAACCCAAATTGGATCGGGTTGAATCAGTTTAAAACAAAAACGAGTTGGATCGGGTTCCAAATAAGTGTAAAATTATTTGGGTCATGTCGATTCGGGTTTAAATCCACTTAAAATGACCCAACCCAATATCAAAAACCATCACCTCAACGTACGAGTGGGCAACGGGTTGGGCCGGGCAGATTTTTACCCGACCTGAATTTACCGCTTTTGGGCCTGTCTATCATCATCTCCCTCCACCATCCTCCACATCACCTCAACGTAAACACATGCCACCTCTTTCAACCACCAAAACCATTTTCCCGACACCGCCCAACAACACCATTTCTCTCGCCATCACGCCCCCTAAAATTAAATAAAATCCCAGAACAAGAACCCTTTATGTTGAGTTTTGAAAAGAATTTCCTTTTTAGGCAAAACCCATTACAAATGTTGAGGTTTATAGTTACAGCATATATAGGCTATGAAGATGAAAAAAGAAAAGGAAGAGAGAGACGATATAGATAACGGTATTGTTGTGATTTTATTTGTAATGCTACACAAGAGAGAGAGAGGGAGAGAGATCTGGTCATGAGCTTCTAGTCTTCACCTGTAACCCCAAAATGATTTACCATACAAATACCAACTATACATTGAGCCATTCGTGCAGTTGCTTTATCTCTTTCCCCTTTCTCTCTCTAGAATCTTATAAATATGCTAAGTCTCAATGCCAATTTCAAATACCAATTACTTGACCTTTTGAAGAAAGACAAGCCTATGAAGCTGGGAGGCCGTATTACCGATTGGGTCTAATTAGAATTCCTGCCATTGATTTTGGTTCTTCAATTTGAGTAGTTTGATTTTGGGTTGCCATTGCTAAAGAGCAAGAAGAGGGAGGGGATTTCATAACAAGGGTTTTGGCAATTACGAATGCGGCGATGGTAATATTTGGTGGCTGCAATTTTGGGGTTGAAGTTTATTGACCTTGAAAATTGTATGAACAAGATTCAAGTCAACTTGAAATGTAAACGAGAATTTTATTGATAGTAATTTCAAAAATTACAATTGTAACAACTAATGTTTGTTCTTTATTTTCTTCAAGTAGATATTTGAAGTATGAAGTGTTTTTAGATTCTTTTCCTTTTTTTTTCTCCAAAGCTCTCATCCTTCCTTTCATAGGGAAATGTTCACATACATTCTTCATTTTCTTATCTTATCAACTATAGTATTGAGTTGAGAAAGTATATCATTGGCACGTTTGGATTGATTAGTAAACTCGGCTTCTCAAGTCATCATAAGTTAACTTTACATGTGGTCCCCCAACAATTAATGAACTACTTCGATAATGAAGCTAAAGTATGTGATTGATGGAATTGGCGGCGCTGATGTAAGATATTTGAAATGTCACTTGTTGATTGACTTTGTACAATGTGTAAGGAATCTTCAATTATTATGTCCCATCGGACCTCAGCAATAACTAATACGAGCTGATCTCAAATATCCGAGCTCACAATGCATACAACAAAATGTACTTAACGACCTCGCAGATCGGATGTCAACAGTTACCCCCTAGGTCGGTGATCATCTTGGTGACAGACTGACCTTGAACGTAACTGACACATTTTTCTATTTCCATAATCATTACAGCAATAAATGACATGAACATGTGTCACGTTGTAACTTGCTAATGAGCTATCTTGTACGTTCAGTTTGTTTCTCTGGAAGCTTTAGCGAAACGACGTCGTCCTGAAGTGATTAAATCTAACCATTCATTTTTCCCTCCATTTCATCATCAACAGCCCAGATCGCGCCTTTTAATATTCATTCCCTTTAAATAAATTTTACCCCCTCATTTTCACAATTTGGCTCTCTAAAAATTTTCTTCGCATTCTTATTTATTTTCTGAGTGAGATTGTCCATATTCAGGTATTTCCTTTAACAAAAATACTTTTCTTTCTTTTTCCTTTTTGTTGTGTTTTACCTCGATTGTTTATATGAGATCGGACAAATCGAGGGTGCATTCCTGGGGTAACCAACATGAGGAATCAGTACCTTCTTCGTCTTCTTCTTTTTCTGCTAGCTCGGACTGTCTGAAAATATTAACACCAGTTCCCATTACCTCAGTTTACCGAGAACAATTAGATACTTTTAGAAATATGGAACAAAACCGTGAAAAAGAAGAGGTTGGGTCTCAAGAGGGTAGTGAGGGAAATACTCAGGAATGGGGGGCAGCCTCTTATAGGTCGGTGATTATGGGAGATTGCTTGCCAGTCTAAGGGCCAAGTATAGTATTCCTAGTTTAGCTGAATTAGTAATCGTGACCTCATCTGACCAAGCTAATACTCCACCAGTTGGATGTGTAGCTTTGAATTCAGTTATTCTCAATGCTGGTCTAAGACTCCCATTTTCTAGGATTATACGTAAATTTCTTCCTTCGTGGAGAATAGCTCCTACCAAACTCTGTCCTAATGGGTGGAGGACTTTGGTGGCAACCTTAATTTTGTGGAATCAATTAGGCCACCCCGAGCTAAGTGTAGCTCAATTCAATTCTCTTTTCACATTTAAAGAGGACGGTAAAAACACGAGTTGGTGGTATGCCAATGTTAGACCTAGGAAGAGAGGTCTGTTAGTGTTAGATACTCCATCTTCAATAAAAAAATGGAAAGATGAGTTCTTCTGTGTACTGGAAGAATGGCAGTTCCATCCTGTCGGGGTGAATAGAGAGGGTGTAGTCCCTACTCTCTATCAACCGTTATGTAAGTAAACATCACCTTCGATTTCTTTTCCTGCTTTTGTGTTAAGATCGCCCTTCTAACTGATTTAGTTTTCCCTTGCAGATTATAAGAAAGTTATCCTGAGCTCGGCCCATAAAGACAAGCCGACGCTATTAGAACTCTCCCCAAGAAGCAAAGATCCTGCAAGTTTTTGATTTCAAACACAAGCTTATTTCAGGCAGGATTATTCTATTCTTTGCCACCTTCTTGTAAGTATACTCTATATACTCCTATTAATTTTTACCTTGGACGTGGTACTGATGTATATCAATTTCGTTTCAGGCCAAGATCCAGATATGTTGGGGTATAGGCAACAAAAGCAACGGCAGCAGCTGCCAAGGGAAAAAAAAAGGGATATCCCTGCCAAGGTTGTGGACCAACATGAAGAGCCTGAGGTCGAGCCTGAGTAGCCCCTAAAACGGCGTCGCTTTCAGGAGCCATCTAAGCATTCTACTTCATCAAGGGTCGCCATCAGTACTCATCGCCATCCCAATCACTACTACAGCTAGCTTCTCGAGGTCGTAGGAAAAGTGCCCAAATCTGCATAGGCCCAATGTTGATAATTTAGTGGGTCACCGACCTGAGATACTCCTCGACTTTCTATGAGCTCCATCTCTTTCAATGGAATCCACTACAACACTTCATTTCCCTTTAAGAGAGTCGGCTACTCTTCTTACCAGGAGATGGAACGAGAGGGAGAAACAGTATTTAGCTGAGATGCATGTTGGTGAGGCTATAATCTCAGCTCAACTCCACAGCCACAGATCCATTTTGTACATGATGTCTGTGGCAGATAAGGTATTTTACCTAATTTCTTATACTTAGAAATTTCCTACATTTTTTAATTTTGTAACTTAAATTACTTTCTTATTTCAGGTGAAAGCCGAGCTTGATAAAATGTTGGAGGTTAGAACCCAAACTTTAGGCCTGTTTGAAAAAAAATGGAGGCAGAAAAGGCGAGATTTGCTGAGAAAGAAAAAGATTACGAAGATCGCCTCAGTAAAATGGGAGTGGAACTGAACGCGAGGTTGACCTCATAGCTTAAATTTATGGATGACAAAAAAGCTCTATAGATTTGAGGGGATAAAGCCACTGCTTGAGCTGAGAATGAAAAGAAAAGGGCTAACGAAGAAAAAACCTAGGCTGATGAAGCTGAGAAAAGAGTTGAGGAGGCCACCAAGAGTGCGGCATAGGTCGAGGTCAAAGTTTCCAAGGCAGTAGATGAATGGAGAGCCTCTCTTGATGTCAATGCATTAACTCAAGATGCTTATGTTGTAGCCTTAGGAGAAATAATAAAGCACATCAACAAAGAGATATTGCATTTTGATACCTCCTTCCTGGTAGAAGCTTATAAAGAACAACAGAAAGAGCTTGAACAGTTGTCGAAGGCAGCAAGAGTTCGGATCTCCCCTGCCGACGAAGATGTTGAGGATGAGTTCCTAGCTCCACAAGACCCACCAGCTTCTTAGTTTTATTATTATTATTTTTTTAAGCCTTTGTCAAACTTTGAAACTTATTTTTGGAGCTTTACCTGTAATTTTGTTTCATGAATGAATGGAGAACAGTTTAGCCTTCATTTAACACTCAGTATTATTACCTCAAAGATTTTTACTAGTTCTGTAGTTTTTGTAATTTTACGAGATCTGAACCTTGCTATTTTTATTTAAACTGAGTGTTGTAATACATGCAACCTTAGCTCGAATAACTAATCAAGCAAAGCTTTAATGGTTTCCTATTTAGGAAATTTTTCTAAGTGTTGCAGCACATGCAACCTTAGTTCGGCCTGCTATATTTCAGTATATTTTTTCCTTTTAACAAAACACACATTTTTATTATGGATGACAGATGCACAACACGAGATACATTTACTTCTACTGGTAATATTTCTTAAAATGTTCTGCATTCCAAGGATGTAGCAGAGGTTTGCCCTCCATAACTTATAGCTCATAGACCCCCCTGACTACTACTCTGGTTACTCTATAGGGACCTTTCCAATTCGGTCCTAAAGATCTAGATCTAGGTTCCCTTGTAGCTAGAAAACCTTTTCTTAACACCAGGTTACTGACCTCGAACTCTCGTTTCCTGACCTTCAGATTATAGTACTTCGTATTGCATTGCTTATATATGGCATTCCTGATTTCAACCTCATTTCTTATCTCTTCTACTATATCTAGTTCTCCTTGCAAAGTCGTCTCATTTTCTTCCTCATTATACATCATTGTTCGAATAGGTGGAATCCTTATCTCAAGTGGGATTATAGCTTCTATCCAAAAAGCTAAAGAGAAAGGGGCTTCTCCGGTGCTATTTCTAGACGTGGTGCGATAAGACCATAGCACACTGGGAAGTTCCTCAGCCCATCCTCCCTTAAGACCATCAAGTTTTTCCTTTAGCGTATGCTTGATGATTTTATTGATTGCTTCAACTTGATCATTAGCTTGGGGGTGATTTGGCGTGGAGAAATGCTTCCGTATGCAAAGTCCTTTACAAAAATTAGCAAAGCGAGTATTGTCAAATTGCTTTCCATTATCAGTCACAATGGAATGAGGTATTCCAAATATGCACACAATGGACTTCCACATGAAGTTGGTAGTCTTTTGCTTGGTGATCTTAGAAAGGGACTCAGCTTCCACCCATTTAGTGAAGTAATCCATTGCGACAATTGAAAACTTTGTTCCACTTTTTCCAGTAGGCATGGGACCAATTAGATCAACCTTTACTTGGAGAAGGGCCAAGGGGCCATTGCGCAATTCAACTATTTCTGGTGGGAGCTTTATGTTAGGAGTGAAACGTTGACATTTATCATATTTTCTGGCAAATTCCAATGCATCCTTCCTTATGGTGGGCCAAAAGTATCCTTGTTGCATTATTTTATGAACCAGTGATTGCCCACCAGAATGATTTCCATACACTCCTTCGTGTATTTCTTGCAAAGCATAAAGTGCTTCCTCTTCATTCAAGCATCTCAATAAAAGCATGGAATATCCTCGTTTGTAGAGAACGTTGTCAATCAATGTATACCTTGATGACCTCATCCGAATTTTTCTCGCCTCAATGGGATCTTCTGGACACAACCCTGTCTTCAGGTAGGAACTAATTTCATCCATCCATGTAGGCTTGGGATCAATCATCATAGAAATAGTTTCGAAACTTTCGATTGCCGGATGAGAAATCTTTCCTATAGGAATGCTGTAAAACTCAACTATTCCTTCACTTGTTGCCAACCAAGCTAAGGCATCCACGTCACCATTCTGAGTTCAGGGAATTCGTTTGACTAGGGCAGTTTGGAACTTTTCGAACTCTTCCCTGACAACTTGGAGATATCTATTCATCATTTCTTCCTTAGTTTGGTAAGTTTCGTTGACTTGATTGACCACCAATTGCGAGTCACCGTGGACTATCAAATGAGTAACTCTCATTTCCTTCGACAGTCTCACTCCTGCTATGAGTGCTTCGTATTCAGCCTCATTGTTTGATACTTTGAAGTCAAATGATAATGCTCCACAGAATAGCTTGCGATTTAGACTAATCAAGACAACTCCAACTCCTAACTGAGCTCCAGTAGAGGATCTATCAACAAAGAGTTCCCGGGGAGTGTCGTGAATGAGTTTTTCTATTGGATGCAAACTGAACTCCGCAACAAAATCAGCGAGAGCTTGGCCCTTTATGGAGGTGCAATGTTTGTATCTTATGTCGAACTACCTAAGTCTACTGCCCACTTAACCATCCGACCTGAAGTATCAGTCTTTTGTAAAACTTGCCTTAATGGATAATTAGTCAAGATCTTAGGTGTTCCAAAAAGTTGGGCTTCAACTTCCTTGCTGTCATAACCACAGCATAAGCCAGTTTTTCTAAGGGAGAAAAACGGTGCTTGGCTTCATGAAGAGCTTTGCTTACATAGTAAACAAGATGCTGTATTCATTCATCCTCCCTAACTAAAACAACACTAATAGCATGCTCAGACAATGTAAGATATAAAATCAGCATTTCTCCTACTTTTGGTTTTGATAGCACTGGTGGCT
>CAIGRB010122602.1:4131-49095 GCA_903798255.1 Fraxinus quadrangulata | reverse complement strand
ATACAAATGAACCCAACCCCTAGGTTCCCAAAATTCACAACGAATTCAAAATTTACCAAACAGGGTCGAAAACACACCCTGCAGCAGAATATCCACTAAATGCTTTGATTGAAGGCCCCTGGCTAAACTCGTCACCTTCAACAACTCCTAAAGCATGCATTTCCAGATCAGCATCTCCGTACGTATTTCCAATCGGTCTCTCCCTTGCCGTTGAATACAATGGAATCGCAGACTGTGATGGCAAAGCAGAATTACCCATATCCCTCAAAATCGATAAAGTAGTATTCTTCAAAATAGACCCAAAACCAAATCCCAACAGTACTGTACCAAACTGTATATCCACTACAGTACCAAACCTATATTGATGTTTCTTCACTATTTATGCCCAACCTTGCAAGATTAATTAAAAACCTACAGACTCAAGTGGGGCAGATGGCACTTTTTATGATAAGCAGAGTACTAGGTACCTTGCCAAGCAATACTGAGACTAATCCAAAGGAGTAGGTAATGACCATACTTATTTTGGGAAATGAAATAATTGAGGATCCATCCGTGAACACAACCACTAGGAGTGGAGTACAACTACCAGAAATTCATGTCAAGAGATCTGGTGCGAGTAAGGAAACAATACCTTCTTCAGATGATGAGCAAATGGAACATGCTGAATAGACAATAGAGGCATCTACTAAAGAGAGTTCAGATACACCACGGGTTAAGGCAACCGTTCTTATCAATCCTTACGAGCCTTATATTCGATTCTCACAAAGGTTGAAGAGATACCGGTGAGACCAATAGTTTGAGAGGTTTTTGGATATGTTAAGGAAACTCCACATTAATATCCCGTTCATAGAAACAATAAGACAAATTCCAAGCTATGCAAAATTCTTGAAGGATATGATATCAAAGAAGAAAAATGTTCCAGAATTTGAAACCATGGCACTAACAGAGAAGAGTAGTGTAAGATTACAAAAGAAACTGCCTCGCAAGCTCAAGAATACAAGAAGTTTCACCTTACCTATTTTCATTGGAGAAACTAGTACTTTTAATGCTTTATGTGATACTGGTGCGAGTATTAACTTATGCCACTTCTATTTTCAAGAAACTTGGTTTGGGAGAGGCTAAAACTACAACGGTGACTCTGCAGCTGGCTGATAGATCATTTACCCACCCAAGAGGGATTATAGAAGATGTACTGAAGGGAGATTCATTTTTCCAGCATATTTTCTTATTCTAGACATAGAAGAAGACAGGAACATTCTAATAATCTTGGGGAGACCATTCTTAGTAATATGTCAAACTTTGATTGATATGGAAAAATGTGAGCTAATCTTGAGGGTAGATGAGGAGAAAAAAGTTTTTAAATTATATCATCCATCCAAACAACCATCATCCCTCGACGAGTGTTAGTACATCCATGAAGACAAACTATCCCTTCAACAAAATTGCTAGAAGAGAAAACAGAAATTTGGAGGATTTCTTGGTAGAGACGAAAACGGAGATTTCAAAATTTGGATAGCTAAAAGAGGTCGTAAAGCTAGCAATTACAAGGGGTACAATGTTGATATTCTTCGATTTGAGCCACCATGAATTTACCAAAGTAAAGTCAAGTTATAGACTATAAACTAGCGCTGGTTGATAGACAACCCAACGATTCTTCCCTTTTATTTATTTTGTCTTATGCATTCAAATAGGAATTTTTTCTTGTACTTTTGATACTTTTTAATAATATTGCTTTATTCATCGTCTTTACAGAACACAAAGAGTCTATGTATGGTGTACATTTCTTTTACTCCATCATCTTCAACTTCTCATCTCCATCGATCAGGGGAGTATTCCTAATCCTAATTTCTTTATCTTTATGTGAATTTGTCACTAATATTATGTACTTTTAAGTTTTCCTTTTGTTATTCTTTAAACGTTGAGTATGTTCTGTATAAGTTTGGTGGTGGAAATATTTCAATTCATCATGTTACTGCAATTTTTGTGTGATTGTAAAAAAAAAATCTGCAATTTTAATTAAGTTTTTATTTATTTTTGTTCTATTTATTTACTAGCATTAGATTATAGTTATAATTTTGTATACTTGTGCGAGTTTGATAACTTTGTCGGCTATGATATTGAATATTGGATTAGATATGAATTGTCAATAATGAAAATAGTGCGCTTTTAGATTAATCAACACTTGTTAGTGTTTAGCTTGAGATTTTCTATGCATAGTGCTCATGTTGATATATTGAGTTGGTGATTTGGTTCATGATTTAGGAAAGAGTTGAATATAGTATTGAAACCAGAATAACCTTTATAGTATGAATCCATAAGCCAACTATAGGATAGTTTGGAGATGGTTGAGTTGTTACAGGGAAACACTAAGATGAGTAGAGATTTTCGTGCATGATATCAACTTGCGTGGATTGTCTAAAACCAATGAGATGAAGACGAGATGAAAATTTTAAGTTAGAGGTTAGTTTTAGAAACCGGATGTGTAAAAGAAAATAGGCATAGTACTAGACATGTATGAATAAAAATAAATAAAAGCATCTTTTTGAGCCTGTATAACTCGAGTGATTAAGTCTGCAATGGTTTAAAACCTGGTGGGGTCATCTAACTTGGGAGTTATCGGCCTAAAGCTTGCTACAGGAGTTATATAGAAAACAAATGAGAAGATGCCTACAATTTTTTTTTATTAAATTACATTGATTACGCCCCAAACATTCAGTCAATAGAACTATCTATACCTTTAATGAGAGGCGAGTAACTTATTTTAGTCTTAAAGATTGAAGCAATAAAAAATATAGGAGAATCTGGACTTGTTGAAGTGTGAACTTGTAATAGTAAGATCTATCCAAACTACGAGAGGGAAAGAAATAGAATTGAATAAGTTCAACTTATGATGCACCTCGAAAAAATTGAGTGAAAAGAATAAGTTTGGGAGTGTGTGCATTTCTCGAGCGAAGTAAAAAAATATTTGACTACTATGGGTCAGGTGCTGAACTAATCATTATTTTAATATGTTGCATGAGTTTTCACACACATACAACTCAAGTATGCATGTAACAGGTTGAGATTGATTGATTTTTGTACTATTGAATTTGTTCATTTAATTTAGTACTAAATTCCATTCCTGAGACGAGGCAGATTGTCAAATCATGTTTTATGTGGAATTAAGTTACAGTTTTATTTGAGGACAAACAATAATTCAAGTTTGGGAGTATTGATAGGTGCATTTTACATACTTAATTTAGGCCACAAACATGGACAATTGTGAATAAATATGTGGAATATAGCTTAATTCGATGTAATTTATGTTTTGTAGGATAACACTGATGAATATGGCAAAAATTAGGAGAAAATGGAAAAAAAAAAAGAGACTAAAACGAAAGAAAATCAAAGTTCGAATACCAATGTGCAAATACCCGAAGGAGAGATCGAAGATGTGAAGATGGCAAGATCAAATTGAGCTAATGAATGAAGTATGTTTGAAGGAGAAGCGGGAAAAGAGGTCAAGAAATGAAAAATCCAAGTCCAAGGACCAAATTGCTACAATTCGAAAGATGGTTAAAGTTATGAGGTCGCATAGGTGCCTTCAGCGAATTCCAAGAGCCATTTGAGTTCTTCAATGCGGTCGCATGCAATTACATTATGCGGTCGCATAGAAGAAATTTTGACGCGAAATTCTGGTTTCCTATTTTGATTGAAACACCTATTGAAACAAATCTTGAATGGTGTATTTAAACCCTAGGGCCATCCAAAACGTAGAGAGGAGATTGGAGAAAACTTTTGAGGGAAGAAAAGAGGTAAGGACACAAAGATTCAATTCAAGATTAATCGGGGTGATGTCGTTTCTTCATTATTTTTTTGATTTTCTTATTCCCGTCATGCTAGGCTAAATAAATTATGTACTAGGGCTACATAAACAATGTAATATGATTTTTAATTCTTAGTTTTACATTCTTGACAATCAAAAACACGTTTTGGGATTTTTGAATGATTTATATGAATTTCTTTTCTCCATAATTATTGTATATGTAATTGTGTGAGTGTGGTGATTTATTTCATGCATTCGAAAGATGGGAAATATGTTATAAATCATCATAGGGTCTGATAGAGGATAGAAATATACCACTATACCTTGTGTGAATCTTTAAGTGTTCATAAAAATACATACATTCTTATATGTTCGCATCCGTCATAGAAATACAGTTGGGGTCACATATTAGAATAGGTTTAACTTTACTCGAGAGAGACCGTTAAATAATTTAGGAGTATTGATTCTTCAATATTTCAATCGTATGTCAAGATGTAGAATTAGGTTTTGAGAATAATATTACTTAGGGATTCGTGATCCTAGTACATTAATCATCCATTCAAAAAACTCCAATTTACATTCAATGATATTTGCATTCAATTTAGTTAAATCGTCCATTCGAGAATAATTATATTAATTTAGTTATATAATTTCATTATAACAATACTTCAACTTCATTAATTCGGTTAAGGTCACGTTAATTAGAATTAGAACTGATAAATTCTTATGGGAACGATACTTGAATTCAAAAAAATTCACTTTCTCACTTGTAACGAACCGTACACTTACGGTGATTTTAATTCAACATATTGTCGTGAACAGAACCACTTGTTTCTCGCTCATGGTGGGTACTTGTTTATCATCATTCTCTTTTCTCTTTATGCCGATCTTTGGAAACTTAACTCCATCACTTGTAGGGATGTTTGAATTTCTTCCTTTTAGGTTGCTTTCGAAGCCTGTGAGGGAATGGGGTTGGCAACACATAAGCTTGTATAGGGATAGCTTTCTTGATTGGTGGCATGTCGACCATGTCATTTTCTATATCTATGATAGCTTACACTTTGTTCCTATGGATTTTTTCTATACGCAACAGAGTACCTGGTGTGCTTTGTTTGGCAACACAAGTGCTCTCTGTCCCATTTGATTTTTCAAATTCTGAATTGAGGTATGCTGATTTTGCAAAGTATTGTCAATTTTTGTGATATACTGAACAAGTAAATCTTCTAATGATGGCCTCATCTCTTGTTGTTTTTGAAACCTTGGTGGTCCGCTTGATTTTGATTTCTTTTACTCTGATTATTTGTCAATGAAAACTTTGGATGATTTTTCTAACATGAATTATATGTGTTGGAGTAAGGGTTACTCTGTTGTCTCTAGAAATTTTACGCATAACTATATTTCACACTAAAATGTATGGGTGGAAGCTAGGGGCAATTCACAGTTTATATGGTTTACCCAGCCTTCACAAACCGAAATTGGTTGGTGCACCATGTTCATTGTCTTAGTGAGGTTGTCCATCTTCTTCATTACTACCTCCATTTGGGCTACTAAAGTTGGTACTCCATCTATATTTTAAAGCCCTACGTTTTTCTTCGATGTCATCTGTCAAATGGCCACATAGCATGATTTTCTACTATTTTTTCATAAAGGTCATAAACATCATCTATTTGCATCTTCATTACTAATCCACCTACTAAAACAACGATCATGTTATGGTATTCAAGAAGTAAGCCTAAATAGAAAATGTAGACATAGCCTGTTTAGAAACATCAAGGTTGGGACACTTTCGAAAAAAGTTCCTTGAACGTTTCTCATGCTTCTGGATAGCTATCGAGTTCCCTATGTTCGAATGTATGGGTTTCATTTTTGATATGATGGACTTGAAAAGGTGGAAAAAATTTCATTGGAAACTCTTTGCACCATGTCATTCCAAGATAGGGATAATTATTTGATTTGTCACTGAACTTTGTGTAAGGATTTCAAGGGGTCACTACACTCCAAAAGCTTTTTTGTTAATCACTGAACTTTGTAAAATAATCACATCCATCAAGTTTAGTGATTAACTGAGAAACTTGATGGATGGGATTACATTTTATAAGGTTCAATGACTAACAGGGAAACTTTTAAAATTTGGTGACCTTCTTGAAAACTTTATGCAAACTTCAGTGACTACTCAGATAATTTATCAGTCTTTATTATTTTTTTTTTTTTTTGTTAATTTTTTTTCATTTTTCTGTATTCCTTCCCTACAATTTTATTCTCTCTAGCATCGCCGAACTTATAAAAAAAAATATCATTTATCTCGGGGATAACTAACAGGGTTGTTTACTAACCTCTCTAAGATTAAAGAAGTAATGGAGGTCCATGCAGTCAATTATTTCAGAAGAGAACCCCTTTAACATTGATCTTAATGGTATTCAACTTTGAAGTTCATACACATTTTCAGCTAAGAATCTAATAGATTTTTGGTTTTTATTCAAATGTGTCTTGCTGGAAAGATGATCGAAGTCGAAGCAGCCCATAGGACTATTCTGTATTGTCTCTTTGATCTTAGAGAGTTAAGTAGACAACTTTGTCGGTTACCTTTGGGATAAAATGCTATTCCTTTTTCTAAGTTTGGTGATACTAGAGAAAATAAAATTGTGGGGGTAGGAGTACAAAAAAGAAAAAAGCTAGAAAAGTCATAAAAAACATAAAGAAAGTTAATTACCTATTTTATTACTAAACTTTACGTAAGATTGTCAAGGGTCACTGAAGTGATGGACATGATTACATTTTGTAGTAACTAATGAAAAAACTTTTGAAATTTTCAATGATGGATGATATTATATTTTATAAAGTTTAGTGACTAACGGGGAAACTTTTGCAGTTCAGCAACCTCCTCAAAATGGGATAATTACCTGATTTGTTATTGAACTTTTAAAGTTTCCCTGTTAATCACCGAACTTTACAAAATATAATATTATCCATTATCGAAAACTTCAAAAGTTTTCCCGTTAGTCACTGAACTTTACAAAATGTAATCTCATCCATTAACTTTTGAAGTTCAATAACCCTTTGAAAACCTTATACTAAGTTCAGTGACCAATTAGGTAATTAATCAATATTTTTGTTTTTCAATCTTTTTCTTTCTTCACAATCACCAAACTTAAAACAAAAATGATAGCCTTTTAGTAATCGACAAGGTTATCTGCTGATCTCTCTAAGATCAAAGAAGAAAAAATTAAAAAAACATAAAAGATTGATAAATTACTTGATTAGTCACTTAAATTTGCGTAAAGTTTTCAAGTGGTCACTGAACTTCAAAAATTTTCCCGTTAGTCACCGAGCTTTACATAATATAATATTTTATTCATCGCTGAGAACTTCAAAAGTTTTCCCGTTAGTCACTGAACTTTACAAAATATAATCTAATACGTTGAGTGATGTATGAGATTACATTTTGTGAAGTTCAGAGATTAATGAGGAAACTTTTGAAGTTCAGTAACCCCTAGAAACCTTGTGAAAAGTTCGGTGACGAATCAAGTAATTATCCCCCCTGAAAACCTATTGGAAAGTTCAGAGACCAATCAGGTAATTATCCCTCCCAAGATATGATGCTCCCAACAGGTAATGAACGTAGCCAATCTCTTGGGCTATCATTCAAGGTGTGAGAGAATAAATGCATTCAAAAGACATCAGTTGTCATCGCTTTATGTCTAACGACTTCACAAAGAAATATGAAAGCTCGAATGCGCTCATGTGGATTTTAATATGCTTTCCTAAATAACATGATGTCTTGATAATTCGGGAATAGATTGATGGCTGATATGTATGATTTCTACACCTATTTTGGCCACTAAAAGTAAATATTTGGGAATCTTATTGAATTAAATGCTACTTAATTCATTTAAATATTGATTGTTGCAGGTAATATGCAATGTTGGATGGAGTTTGATCCAAAGGTGCAAAAATGGGTGAAAAAGTGAAGAAATCTAAAGTTCGGTAACCAAATTGAAAGTATCCAATAGTTGATTTGGACCACAAAACGTTGATTGAAGATAACATTGGATCAATGGGATACAATTAGAAGTCAAATGAGTGTCAAAGTATTTTCACAAATCAATTTTCAGCCGCACAAGTTATGCCCTAGATTCTAAGCCACACATTGAGATTCATTTTTTGCATAGCAAACGTTCGAATTGGATTATCATTTTTTTCAATAATTGTAGCGCTTTGAGTTGGCTTTCTAAATCACTTTGAGTCACGTCAATCGGATATTGAGAAAGAAATATATGGCAATATACTGGTGGCTGCTTAGAGAGAGTTCGATGTTCGCCAATAGGGAGCTCGATCGCCTATCCATCGATGGCAATGTTTGTAACATGATATGGTCAATTTTTTGGATGCGATTGTAACATGATATGGTCAATTTTTTATCAACCCCGAACAACAATGCCCAAGGTTATTTTTAGTCATCTTGGGAGTCTGCTCAATGTGTCCTCCTCGAGTTCTTTTGTTGGACTTTATTGCAACACGTGACGATTTCATGTCACCTCGGGTTTTTTTTTATCTTTGTCACATTCTCTATTTCAAAAGACATACTCTAGTAGGACTCTAATTCCATCACCGTACTTATCCAACTCCAATAGGATTGGATTCTAACTAGCTTACAACTCCTTATATTGAATTAGGTACTAGTTCATTATTCAACTATGCTGTTACATTCAATTTACAATCCGACGCTTATATTTCTCCTTTCGCTAATTTAATTAGTTACTAATTTAATTTTTTGTGATTCTTATTGATATCGAGAGAGACAATAGGATAGATTGCACTTAACAGAGAAAAATCTAGCATTTTTTTCTTTTTAAGAAATTTTCTTTTAGAACTTGAAAATAATTTGGGTTATATTACTACGCCACTACGACAATTTCTAAGAGTTCAAATTAATGTTTTGGTTACGATTGTAAAGTTGTGCGCACTTATCTTAAAATTTTTTGTAAGGTGTCTAATTTCTTTTAAACGAAAAACTTTTATTTTGGTTTGGTTCGTTATTTGTGACGACATATTTTATATTAGTTGTAATATATGTTAAGTTCTTAAAAAATTAAAATTTAGATACACTTATTGTCTATACCAAACAACCCTTAAACATTATTTTTGTCCTTCAAATAACTCCTCTTTTTTTCAACCACGTTATTTTAATTCCTTCTCATACTTAACAACCCCTCAATCTGAATTTTTCCATAAAGGAACCCCTTTTAAATATACCATTCACCCACTAAGTGCCTAACTACTCCCCACCTTGCTTACCATTTTAAACTCCCATTTTGTTAACTACCAAAAAAAAATGAAAAGAAAAGAAAACTACCGTTTTCATTTGGAAAGTTAACTTGCACGTTGATTTCACAAATCGACAATTTATATACATAAAATCCCACTTACACTATCATTTAAATCCCATTTTCATTTATTTAAATCTCATTTTTAACTGCAAACCGCCACTTCGATTTGAAATTAAAAACATTAACCTCTTTCAACTCCTATAGCCATGTTTTCTCTCTCAAACCATCATACATATAAATAAATTTCCCTTGGCCCTTTTCATAGACTAAAGACATCTTTGAATCTGAAAATTTTCTAAAGGAGAAGCTAAGATCATGTTGCATTTTGTTACAAATTGAACACAAAAAGGTACTCAAACTCCAAACATTTGAGGTATGGTGTTTTCGACACTTTTGTAAGTGAAGTAAAAATGACTTGTTTTCGATTTGTATTAAACGTGTTATTGTGTTACTATGAGAAAATGGAAGCATCCTTTGGTGGTTCAAATAAGATACGAAGAGAATGATTTTTTCGGTACTTGAAAGGGGTTATCAAAACCTAAGAGTAAGTGGATTGCGTGAAAGCTGAATCAAGGAATAAAGGAGTAGAAAATACTTATAACTTATAATAGTCCAAATTGATCATGACTCCGCTTTGCAAAATTGATGGCAACACAAATAACTAAAGTTTGCATTTCTAGAAAATATATTTTTTCATCATTTATTTAAGTGTTTCCTATTGAGTATTATTTGCGGTACTCATCCCCTACTAAAGTTTTAGAGGTTAATTCGAGGCATGGCAATTCGGTTGGCATAGTGGCAAGTGCTAGCCGATTTGGTATGCTCTTTAGCTTTCTAGTAAAATTTCTAGTTATGTAAATCTTTTATGAACACTTAGATGACACTTTTAAAAATGTTTAAATGTCTATTTTGTCTACTTTTTATACATTTCAAGTCAACTATAAATTAGATTTATTGGATAGACTGTTCATAAAGTTTATTAGTAATTGAATTTTTAGATTCTATCCTCCTACTTAAAAATGACATAACTCAGGCTATGGGTCATGTTTTAGATTGAAATAGTGGGGTTTGAAAGAATTATGAGTCTTCTAATAGTGGTATTTGGAATTACCTTACCTAGAGAAAAAATTATGTCCATTTTAGTAGACTGCGTCAAGTCAGTTTTGAAAATACTATCCAACATATTTGAAAAATGTTCGGCTTCAAACATCATCATCAAGACCCCAATTTTTTATATGTTGTACGTATATGAATGTTATAGTCTCTGTTAAAATTTCATAAATTCTAGTTGTTATTTGCCAGGCCAAACATATTTTTCTTTTCATTGTTGTGCAACCGATATTGCTGAATTTTCTTCAAATCTTTTTCAAATCAAATTATACCATAATTGTCTAAGTCTATATGGTCAAATGTTAAGATCTCCCATTATTTTTAATATTTCAAGCTCCAAATTTTTTTCTTATTAACAATTTATTTTGATTAATGTTATAGAGTTCAAATTAAGATTTTTTTTTTTTAACGTTTTGAGTTCCAGGAATTTGGGGTGTTGCATGTAACAACTATTGTAAAGTCCAATAGGGGATAGAAATATATCATTGTACTTCACAAGATATCTATAGATGTTCTAGTGTTTTTAATGGATGCTTTCATATTCACATCTTTCATAAAAATATAGAAAGTTCACATAAGAGGATATATTTAATTATTATCGAGAGAGACTATAAATTAACTTAGAAATATTGATCAATAAGAATGGACAAATTTGTCTTGCTACTAAATTGCATTAAAATGATCAATAAGAGGGATTAGACGTTTTAGTAACCATCTCACATAGCTTTACAAAACCTTCATAATTCGATCATTAGAATAATTAGTTTAGATAGTTAATTTTGATAAATTCTTTATAAATACTTGTTCACGATACCTTACACTTGTAGGATCTTGTATAATCAAGTTTTTTGTTGCAAGGTAAAGTTAGCTTACCCGAACGGAGGAAATATATGGTTGGGCTGAGCAGGAGCGAAACAGGTATCACATAGTCCCCAATTAACATGTCTCCTTCGTTGACGACTACTCATGGCTGAACTGGCTATACTGGTGGTAACTGATTTTGAATCTAATTTTGATTCTGATTTTCGGCCATTTTTGTTTTCCTCCCTAAACAAATTAATAAATTCACTGTAAACACTTATTTCTCGGTAACGGCACTAAAAATTTGTTTGGTAAAATCTTGTAAATGTACGAGATCGTTAACAAGTAATAATATAATGATTACGTGTATCATTTCACAGGGAATAAACCACCCTAAATTGAATAACACTACCTTCATAACTACATTACAACCTAACATCCAATACTCCGTTGTTCCGACTCTTGTCCGCCTAACTTCAATTTCGTTCATCTATCTGGAAAATTCAACAACAATCACAGTAAGAAATACTGGGGTCACTGTCAAATATGCGTTCATGGGCATTCAGCCCTATGAAGCAATTAATTGCTTATCTCAATCTTCCATGACCTCCTTCAAAAACAACAATAGCAAATCCATCCTACATCCCAAATTTCTTGGACATAAAGACCCTATTCATCCACCTTACTATCCATCGAATGATTACTCAACATCTAGTTCGTTGCAACTGTAACCAACTATTGGCTCATTAAATCTAGTACTACTTATCGCATTACTTCAGACATGGATTACTTGTCTCTTCATTCTCCTTATCCACGTCGGGATTGAATGATGGTTGGCAACTGTAACATGCTACCTATATAACTCACACTAGTTTAGCCTCTCTTCCATTTTTTTCCCTCTCCTTTACACTTAGAGGTTTTCTTTGTGCACCATGTAACGACCCAGATATTAAGATTTACATTTGGATGTGTAGTACCTAATTGGTACTAGGATTTAACTTAAATCTCTTATAAGGCAATCGTGGGTTTGAATTCTGGTGGGCATGATAGAAATCCGTGAGGTGTAAAATGAGCTCAAGATCTCCTAGAGCGAACAGTTTGTATATTAACGTCTTGGGCACATAGACTCGGGTCGTAATATACCATCTATGTAGTGCAATTTAATCTCTTTCCAAATTTTATGCTCTACATAATCCAACAGTTAAATTTTTTGCTTTCCCTTTTTAATAAAGGATGGTGAACGGGCTTGTCTTTTACGAGGACTTGGTAAAAAGGTATCAATGAATGGCTTAAATCATCGGCTAAGTCCGCTTTGCATCTTACCTTCTCTTCATTCACACCACTACCAACGCTTTGCATGATCGTCTAGGACATCCTTCATGGTCAGTTTTCAAATTTTAAGTTTATTCTGGTAAAGTATCAGTTTTGAGTAGTCAGTCCAATCTTAATTATTGTACTGCATACAGATGAATATGTTACAGTTTCATGAGCCTTCAAGTTCTAGTACCAAATTCCTAGTTCATTTTTTCTAATGTACGGATATATCATATTTTCTTCAATCTGATGTTTCTATGATTTTACAAACCTTCAAATCATGGATTGAGAATTTTCCAATATTACAATCAAAACTTGATAGTAATAATTAGAGATGAATACATTGTTTTGCATTCGTATTTTCCTAGTCATGGCCCCCACTTCTCAAGACAATGGTTTTTGCTAAGCATCATCACTCTTACATCGTAGAAATTGGTCTAGAATTGGTATATCGTGCCTTAATTTCTTCCTCCTTCTAGACGTTTGCTTTCTCTGCAGTCTACCTTATCAATTGTATATGCCTACAAAACATTAGCGATGCAATCACTTTTTGAAAATATATTTAGGAAACAACCAAACTTTTCTGAACTTCAAAGTTTTTGTTATCTTTGCTTCACCTTTATACTAACAAACAACAAAGTTAACATCAGATCATGTCCATGCACTTTTTGGGCTATTCTCACACTTGGAGTGCTTATTTATGTTGATGATATGCATCAAAAACACATTCACATCTGCCATGTTGAGTTTATTGAGTCACTTTCTCTTCTTCCTCGATAAAACCAACTCTGCCATGTTGATTACGATAACACTGTAACATGTGTGATGCTTGTGATTGCTCAAGAATGACTAACCAAGAAGGAAATGAATTGGTTATAAATACTTTTTCATAAATTAATTTTAAATCAAGCAAGTTAAGAGCAAGTAAATCAATCAAATAATAAATTTAAATAAAATAACAATAAGTAAAAAAAAGAAGGGAGGATGCAAACGATATATTACGAAGGTTCGATCCAAACCAATTATCTGCTTCCTTCGTTACTAAGCTCTGCATCACGAGCAAGATCTTTTCACTATATTAATTAACTTATGGTGCAATCACAACCCTTACAACGCTTCCGATGACTTACAATCATAGAGCAAAAATCATTGTACAATATTGAGCTTTCATGGAACCTCAATATTATCCATAAGTTTAGCGTAATGTTTTTACAATGAAACTTTTTTCTTAAGAAATGATACAAATGAATTAAGTATCAAGAGAGGTTAACGCTTCAATAAATAGCAATAAATAATAGTTCAAGTGTTAGTTAAAATTTTTTGATGAATATGATGATTTAAAAGTTTGATTCAATCAATCAAAGTTTTTAATATGAAAAAGTAGAAGAAATAAACTCAATATAAGTTTAATGATTTTCTCAAAATATTTATTTCTCAAATACACTTGAAAGACCTTACATTGAATGCAAAAAGAGAACCTATTTATAGAGAAAATTTTGAAAAACTTTCTAAGAGTTCGGTTGAGTCTCCGATCGGCTGTCACATGACCGGATGATCAAAATATAGCTGTTGGACAAAAGATCAGAAGTCAGAACAGTCAAAAAATTTTGACCGTTAAGACAGCCAGTCAATAGCCTTTGCTGAAATTTTTTCATTTCAACCCCGTTTGGTCTAATTTCAATGTTTTGGAAAAATGTGGATGTTTGGGAGTGTTTTTAACTAGTTTTCCAAGGTAAGTAATATTTTAAAGATATGATTTAAGTTCATATGTCACTTTTGAAAATCAATCAAAACATTTAATGCAAGTGATAATCAAAATAGTTTTTAGTGAACAAAATGGTTTTTGAGCTTTAATGATGCATTGCTAAAGATCAAATGTTAGATATTTGAACTAAAAAGTATAGTCTTTGATATTTCTTTGAAGTTTGGCTTTTAGTCTCTCTTGTCTTGATCTTTTTTAGACGTTTGACTTTTAAGCACTTGTCTTGAAGGATTTGTTTTAAACGCTGGACTCTAATCTTGCTCTTCTTCGTGAGTTCGATTTGTTTTGATAGTCTTTGATTATGATCTTTTGACGACGATTAATCAATTTATCGTTAAATGTTTTGAAGACTACGATTACTAAATTCAATTGCTAGTAAACAAGAGTAATTTGTTTGTTATAATCAAAATTATAAGGTTAAAGTCAATCATAAGTCAATAATTTTCCCCTTTTGATTATGACAAAAAGAGGATTTGCATTGTGATATTAACAATTGATAAAAAATTCTACTCTCAAATTCGACTTATATTCCATATATTTCCCCTATCTTTTACAAGTCAATTGTCACCCATTCAAAGCATATAGATTATTCAAAGTATATTCAAGGCATATCAAATCGATCTCACTCATTTTCTCCCTTTTGACATAAGCAAAAAGATAGCACATATTGCAAGAGTGCAGCATTTATGATGAAAAGTTTAAAATCAACCATATTAAGGAATAATGTTCTCTCTCGATAAACCATAAAATGCAAAATATATGAGAAACGAAATAAAAGAATAATCACCACATTCATAGCAAAATACATACCAAAACATGAGGGACAAAATATCAAAAGCATAATTAAGGTTTAAGGACCATAGAAATGGTCCCATAATACATAAAGTAATACCAAATGCTAAGAGTACATGACAACAAATCAATACTCCGGAGGAGGAAAAAACAAGTCTATATGGGCATGAAGTGTATTTTCTAAAGCAAGAACTTGTTGAAGCAACCCGACAATCCCATCGAAGGAGGAAATAAGAGAGTCGATATGACCGTTCAAGAGATTATAGTGATCCTCAATGAATATAAAGCCGGAGGTAGAAAGAGGAACACTCGTGCTTGCACCATCATAATGAGGGCTTGGAATAGGAGGGATTGGTGCATCATCCTCGTCTTTATCATTAACGACCACATCTTCATCACCTTGCCGCCTATTGCCCTTGTTTCTTTAAAAATTTCATTCTTCTAAGAGATTGAATATTTATTGTATAGGTAGGATGCTAAGAAATAGAAACCTCACCATTCAAAGATACCTCAAAATGTTTAAATTTTTTGGTGAGAAGCATACCAAAGGGTAAAGCCTTGACTCTAGTGGCAGAGTGAGCATTGTTCATGTGACCAATGACAATGGATGGAAAATCTAATTTACGCTCTTCCGAGAATGAGTCAAGAAGAGAAAGATCAAATTGAGTAACCTCTTCAAGGTGACCTTTCTTAGGAACAATGACATGGACGATGATGTTATGTAAAACTTTTCATGGTAGAGTTAGTTGAAGCTAAGTTTTATGCGATGTTAGAAATGTTTACCGGTGACTCTAGTAAATTTGATTCACCTTCCTTTAAGAAAGTAGTTAATACCTGTAAATTTTATGAGGTTTAGGTATGCAGACTCTTGTAAAGTGGGAATAGAAATCCAACCCATTCTTAAAAAATACTCGTTTATATGAAAGGAATGAGCATCAAAGATAATAGGAGATTTGTCAAAGGAGAAATCAGCACTCTTACCCATGATAATAGGAGATTTGTCAAGAGGATTTTTCGGCATCGAAGATTTTTCATCTTATGAAAGTGTTGGCTCCCTCACGGTCCTCTTGGTTTCTTGCCAGGCATATTTACCTAAGGCATTGTAGGATCGGTTGACAAAAATTGATGAGAGTCTAGATTGGGAGGTTTTGATAGATAAAAACTGTGGCTTTTAAGAGATTCGGAGTTAAAATGTAGGGTCATTTGGTTGACCAAATTGGTCGATCGAAGATCATTTGGCCTTTTTTTTGGATAGAGAGAAATGATGAATTTCAACGTGTGAAGAAAATTTTGATCAATGGTAATCATAGAATAAATTATACGAATAGTTAGAATGAACACAATTTAGCCACATATGTTAGTTTCATCAATAATTCACATACCTCTAAAAATATGTGAAAATCTATCAACTGCAAGAGATTTAGTGAGAATGTCGGCCAATTGATTTTCTGTATTAACAAATTCTAGTGCAATATCTCCCTTTTGTACACGATCTTTTAAAAAGTGATGTCTAATTTCAATATGTTTAGTTTTAATATGCAAAATATTATTTTATTTTTTTATATGTTTATGGCACTAGTATTATCACACATGATAGATGTGTGATAGAAAGATAAAAGATATTTACTTAGTGTTTGTTTCATCCATGAAACTTGAACACAACAACTAGTGGTCGAAATATATTCGATTTCGACGGTAGACAATGTAACGAAATTGTGTTTTTTTACCAAACCATGATACAAGTGCAGCAAAGTCTAAGAAGTTACAAGTTCCACTTTTACTCTTAAGGTCAATTGTGCAACTAGCCCAATCGTCATCCGAATAACTAAGTCAATATGAGTGCCCTTAGAATACCAAAGACTTACTGCTCTAGTGCTACTAATATATCTAAAAATTAGTTTTATGGCACTAAAGTGTGATTCTTTAGGATTGAATTGAAATCTAGCACATAAGCACATACTAAACATAATATCAGGTATACTTGTTGAAGTAATGGAGGGATACGATCCTACCTCGATATTTAGTTGTCTATGGAAGTTATTTGCTCATCTTTGTCCAATTTGATTTCTCAGCTCATTGGAGTGTTCATTAGTTTTAACTCTTCCATTTCAAACTTTATGCGCATATCCACGATGTAGTTACTTTGACTAATGAATATTTCATAATTAGTTTATTTGATTTGATGTCCAAGGAATAACTTGAGTTCTCCTATCATGCTCATTTCAAATTACTTACTCATACAATCAGAAAAATTTTCACAAAGAGAAATGCTAGTGGCACCAAAAATAATTTCATCAATATATATTTGTACAATAATCATATCATTCTTTTTTCTTTTAATAAAAAGTATAGTATCCATTTTTCCCATTAAAAAACTATTTGAAAAAAGGAATTTGCTCAATCTTTCATACCATACTCTAGGAGCTTACTTTAAATCGTAAAGAACTTTTTCTAATTTGAAAACATTATTAGGATGCTTGTGATTTTTGAAATTGAGAGGTTGCTCTACAAATACTTCTTATTGAATAAATCAATTTAAAAATACACTTTGACATCTATTTGTTAAAGAGTAAATATTTTATGACAAGCAAACGAAAGAAAACATTCTAATGGATTCTAATCTAGAAAGCAGTGCAAATGTTTTTTCAAAGTCTATGTCTTCTACTTGATTGTAATCTAGTACCACTAATTTAAACTTATTATGCACAATAATCAGATTTTCATCTCGTTTATTTTTAAAAATTCATTTTGTACCAATATCAGTTTGATTACTTGGTCTAGAAACTAAATCTCAAGCATAATTTCTTTTGAATTGATTTAATTCTTCTTGCATAGCTAGAATACAAAATTTATCAAGCTCGACTTCTTTGAAATCTTTAGTTCAATTTGTTAAATGAAAGCACAATCATTAAAGTGATTTTTAGTGGAATCTCGAGTACTTCTACTTTAGATGGACCATCAATGATAAGTTCTTTTTGATGAGATGGAACAAACCTCCATTTCTTAGGAAGAGATGAATCACTTTATGCTTCGAGAGATTCTATCTTGTCTTGTTGCACATTTGTTTCTTTCTTATGTTAATCTTCAATATTTTGGAGATCTTTCTTGTTTTGATTTTGAATGTTCATTTACTTAAAATGGATCTCCAAACTTACATCATTTTCAATACCTTTCTATTGATAAAGAGGAATATCTTTATAAAAAATAGCATGCCCATTTTTCAATAACTAAAATTCTTTTGTTGAAAATTCAATAAGCTTTGCTAATAGATGAGTAACCAAGAAAAATTCCAATATCAGACTTTGAATCAAATTTTTCCAAATTTTCTTGTATTTAATATCAATCATTTACTTCCAAAGACCTTAAAGTAATCGTTATTGGGAATTCTATTTTTCCAAAATTCATATGGAGTTGTAAAAGCTTGCAGATATATCATTGAGTCAATCATAGGACAATTGCTTGCATATCATTGAGTTGTAAAAGCAGTATGAGGGTATGGATGCTACAGCTATAATTTTTAATCTCAAAGAGTTGTATGAGGAACGATTATATGGAAAGATGTGAGACTTCCAAGCAACTATAATAGTGCATCGAAAAGTTATTTTGAATTTTGTCATAAATTTAACTTTTTTCTAAAAAGATTAATGTTATTTAGTATCAGTTGTATTAGAATACCAGTTTATGTGGATACACTTAATATGTTCAATCTAATGAATTATGTAACATTGCATTTAAGTGAATCTATAATTTAATATCATGTAATTACCACTTAAGCTGGTGCTTGACACCAATGATGCTAAATAGTATTACTATTTCAAAAATGCATTTTCAAAAGTATTAGACCAAACAAATTTTTAGTATTTAACAAAACTGAAATCTAAAAATAATTTGAAAATAAAAGATCAAATACACCCTAAAATTTTCAATTTTGAGTTATGGAACAATCCAAAACTGAAACTTCAGACTCAATAAAAAGAAAGCGAGGTTAAATTTATAGAATAACATGAGCATGTAATGCACCGTGAAAAAGATTATTCATCCATTATTATAAGAAAGATGAAAGTCAAATTAATAGATCATGAACATATGAATAAGCAAAAACAATGAAAATTTTGATGAAAAAAATGGTAATGATAGAAATTGTTATTGCTAAAGGGATTGAAAGATTGGAAAAATAGATTAATGTCTAACACAAAATATACGACATTTAGTGACATTATGTATTTGGAGCACAACTGATGATTAAGAATAATGTTGCCTGTGCGTAAGAAGTTATCTAATGATTTACACACACACACACACATATATANAATTTCACACAGTTATATAGTTATTACGATTCATTAACATAATATTAATGGTTATGCTACACGTGCATAATAATTTACATAAATGGTTTATAACTATACATGATGTGACGAGATATGATTGGTCAGAATTTTTTCAACCAAATAAAAAAAATAAAATTTCTCAACTTTCTTTTTGATACATCATTTTTGTATGTAAAATATACGCAACTCTATTTTGTACAAATAGCATTATTATAATATTAAACCAAAAATAATGTTACTTGTTCATAAGAAGTTACGTAATAGTTTACATATAGATAAAATATCAAAAAGTTGAAGAAATTTTAACCAAATCATATATTATCACATCATATAGATGTAAAATAATTATGTATTCGTAGTACAATCGTATGATTAATTTGATTGATGGAGTAACCATGTGATGGAACAATTATCTGTTATTAACTAATACACATCTTCAGAACTAAATTTTTTGTTTTTTCTAAAATCGAAACTAAAATCTATTAATGATACCCATGTTTTAGCCAAATACATTAACAAGTCCCAATATTTAACGCCAATACGCAACCAATGGACTCAACCACTTTGAATGCAATCAATGCGCAATGGTAAATATGCCACTTATTCAAACCTATTTAGCCATGTAAATTTCATCAGCTGACACACACGTTCATCACGCGGGGATACCTGGAATTAATACAGTGACCATCGCCAATAATTTTACCTTTTTTTATTTTTTTCTTTAACCTTTTCACTTCATCACTTTCATTCGAACTATTACTTTATCGTTGCCCTCTATCTTCCAACATCTCAACCCTCTATCTATCGTCGCTCCTTTCGTCATGCAATTAAAAAAAATGGCATTTTCTCATGGGCATTCCACGAGTTCTTACGGAACATCAAGTTTGTAAGTTGTTTGATAGAAAATCTTCCAGCGCGATATAGAGAGCACTACGTTCTTAATGTAATCACTATCTTAATTAGTTTTATTTAAAATTAAAATCTTTAATCATCTTGACCATCAGGCTAAATACACATGTAAGCAAGAAGTTTTCTAAACTGAAACCAGGCTCGTTTGCAAGGCTTTTGAAAAATTAAAAATATTTCTAAGATTAACAATTGATTTTGATACTAATTGGATAATTTTCAAGAAGTATTTTGTCTAGTCGGAAGAATTTTTAAAGGATGTTAGTCAAAGTGACTTCTTCGAACAACTATTCTACCAAAAACAGAAGCTATCTCAAATAGACTCCAATTGAATCAAATAGAATAGAATGCTGTAGTCGATATTTATGACTTCTACATTTTTAATAGATGTCCATAGTCTGCTCTTATGATAATAAATATATATGGTGCTATTTATTTTTTTAGTCAAATATATACCATTAATGAAGAAAATTAGTCAAATTAAAAAAAAAAAAAATTAATAGATCATTAATCACTTTAACCTAGTGCATTTTATAAAAGTTCATCCTTAGAGAAGTCCAAAAAGTCTGAATAAAAATAAATTCTTCCAAAATTCATATTTTGAAAAACAATAAATAATAAGTCAGTGTCAACCTCGGAATAAACGGTCCACAAGACGGTCATGATTCAATCTGGCCCCTCAAAGCCACTAGAAAACCCCTCCACCAAGAATCACAACTCACAATGGACGGCTTGACCTAACTTATGAGATGATTGCGAAAATCAAGAGACTTATCTTTTCTCAAACCAATCATAATTGAACACATATAGCTACTCCAGATCCCATTAAATTCTTTAATAAACGCCCCCGATTAAACTTAAGTTCCATCTCAATAATATTACTTAGTGTGATGTAAATATTTAGAAGGTGCTATTCATTTTGGGAAATGCCCTCCGTAGGGACATTATGTAGCGGCAAGCCCCACCCCATGTATTAAAAAAAAAATGTGACTCCACCCCAATATGTGTAACCTGACTGGGCCTACTTTTGCAAGCCCCTGTACTTATAGCATCACTCATTGATTTTTAAGTATAATCAAACGTGATCTATACAAGGATGGCTAACATTGATGAGATATTACCTAAAATCAGTTGAAAACATTCCAAAAAAGCACGACAATACTGCCGTTTATTATTGCACTTTACCATTCTATCCTAGCACAAAACCATATTAGCCCATGTCATATGCAGCATCTCACTAGCATCTGCTATTTCGTAAACAAACTTACAACATTGTATCTTATAATTCCCCCCTTGTCTATGTACAATCTAATCTATTTGGTGGGCATTATCTATCAGGGGAATCAGGCAGCAGGTATATAATGGTGGGGGTGGCCAATATTCTATAACGAGTCCTCCCGTAGGAGCTCTATGAGGAATTCCCTTTCTTCGCTTGGCACTTCGGCAATTCATAGCAGTAGGAGGTGGCGTTGACGGACTGAAGCTAGCGACACCATTCGCCCGCCCATGCCTGCTGCTGTACGAGTCTGACGCAACCCCTTTCTTCGTCTTCTTTGATGTCCTAACCATCTGAAATCAATAATCACTAATTTAAAACACAATATCAGAGTTTCTTTCAGGCAACCAACGCACAAATTAAATCAATTGTAATGATTTCGAATTCCCACTAATTCAAATTCGAAATTTTCGAAAGATAAGTTGATGCAAAATCTTCTGGTATCAATACGTTAATCTACACAAGATTCATAACCCAATTTAACATCAATAGTACAGCTCATTCAATACCGATTTATTAACATTAACAATTGTGAAACAAATTCAATTCATCATTGACATTTGCATACAAAATTAGATGCTTATCATTTAGAAAAGCAAAAATAATTTGATGGTATCCATTGGTACCTTGCAACCAAGAGAGTAGAATCTGAAGGAGTAGAGAAGGCTCCGTTCGCAGACTTCGCACGTGTTCGTTACGCCTTTACCGGGCCTTGGCTTTGGCCTCTCATTCAGGAAGACAACCTTTGCGCTGTTGATTATGTATGTTTGAACAGAGTTTATGTCTAGGTACTTCAGAATTTCAGAAACTCTGATAACATCATGGTATGAAGACCTTCTTATCTGGAAAAATAAAAAAATAAATGAATTTGCATAACAATGTAAGATGAAACATTGGGAAATAAATGCCATTTTACAGGTCAACGCATTGATGGAAAAGACCCATAATTTGTGAGAGAGAGAGAGAGAGAGAGAGAGAGAGAGAGATATGGATTCAAATGGGAAATTTATAGGTACACGAAAGGGTTTGATGCTGAAAACAGAGGATTTTTGAAAACGAAAGCACAATGCTAAAGGGACAGTGAAAAGAATAAAAGGGTTGATGAAAATAGACCTGAATTGCACGATGATCCTTGTGATATGCTAAACAGAGTGAACAGAGAGGGCCATTAATGCAGTCCAAGCAGTACATATTGCATTCACTTTTGTGGGAATCAGCGTGAAACTTGCATTGAACAAAGAAACGTTCCTTCAACAAAGTATTCAGCCATGGCGGCCACCTGTTGTCCTCCTCATTAGGCCCTCCAGCCCCCTATGAACAAAGGAAAACCCAATAAACGTGGATAAACAAACCAAAAACGTCATAAATAATATCTGAGAAAAACAGAAGAGTCAACTAAAGGGAAACCAATAAAAATGTGGAAAAAACAAACCCAAAAACTCGAATTTCTACTAACAATTAGTACCATGATTCGTCTATTCTTGGGCTTGATTTCATGGACACCAGACTCTTGATTATCAATCGCCAGCTTGACTGATTTGAATGAAACCAAGTACACAAAATGCTTCCCAATGCAGTTAATTGTTGGTTTATTTGAGCAAGAACGCCAGCTTATAGGGAAGAGAAATTGAAAAGTTTTACCGTGGGAACTTACATGAAGTGGTGGCGGTGAGGGAGAAAGTAGTACTTGTAGAGAGAGGGGTTTCGGAGTGGGTGAGTGGGTGGGGGTCGTTCTTATCCTTTCAAAGACTTACATACACAAAGGCCGAACCTAGCTCCTTAGCGAACCTACAGATACGTTAGGTGCAAGGAAACGACCTCCATCTCTCCTTTTATTTGAATTTCTGCTCTTTTTTCCTTTCATTTTCATGTGTTAAATATTCTTGCTTTTGTATTATTAATTCATAAAATTCTTCATTTATTAATTAACATTTTCCTTATTGGAATTAAAATTTGATTAATGAGTTGGCCATTATTCCAATTCCATTCATTATTGCCTTAGGTTTGTGTCATATGGTTGTTTTGGTAAGCCACAATTATCTAATCATGTGTTATAAAACTCTGGACTAAGTAGGTCATTCAATCACAAAACTCGTGACTCAACCATTAATTTGGTTTGGGTCACCCTATCAATAAAATTGTTATGCCTCTTCCAATAAGCCTCGAAAAAACCTTATGTGGCAGTTTCAAGACAAGCGAACAACCTAAGGGATAGTGTGGTCGAACCCCCGTGAAAAGGCCGAACCTGAATGGTGAGCCGAACCCATTGGCTGGAGTTGACCCCTTATGGAGAACCGACCCTCATGGGTGGGGTGAGGCTGCAAGGGACTTAACAGATGATCTTTTATGCAATCCTTATTAAGTGATTGATGTGACATTCATTGCTACAGTCACCTTATCAAGCCAAACAGGTCAAGTGTAAGCGTTGTGTCAGACGTTTGGGCAACAAAATGGTAGTAACATTAAATGCATATGATTGATTAATATCTTTGACAAGAGGCCTCAGTCGCATGGATGAGGTCATGTATACTTTCATCCTATGGTCGGTATCCTTCATTTGCTATTATAAAAATTCACACAATGTATCATTTCAAAGTACAAGTTTAGACTCTCAAGCTATAACTCTGCTCTCCTTACTGTTACTATTTTTCCGGAAAGTCGAACCCTTTTTTACATAGGAGACTCGCATCTAAAGCACCACCCACACTCAAATACTTACAACTTCAACTAACTTGATCGTTGGAGTACACGCGACCAACTCTACCACCATAAGAGGAAGTCAAGTGTGGCTAAGGATTTGTTCTAATGTACAAGAATCAGATTTATGTGGACGCAAGAGATTTTGGGACCTGTTGGCCACGTTGGAGGTAAAAAATAGAGATGAACGGATTGACATCATCTGTGAGAAACCACACTATAACCACGAACATCCTTGTGACAAATAGAAAGGCATTTTTTGCTCTGAGAGGAGGCCTCAACATGAATACTCTCTTTTGGAGGGATGTGCGAAACAAGAATTCCACCACCTATGATGTTTTAGTGGAAATGATAAGAAGCAAGATTTTCAATAAATAATTGACAGATCATTGAAACCAAAGGCAAAGATGAGGCCCTATCTTCCATTTGGTAAAACTGTTGGACCCCCAAACGAGGCATACCATTGCCTCTAATTTAGGTCAAGCATTAGCTACTGCTACTTTAAATGATGTACTCTCTTTGGCATAGGAAGAAGTTGGACCCAATATTCCAAGACAACCAAATCGCTAAAGGGACAAAGACAGAGGTCAGAACAATGAGCTTAGGAATAGCCCTTATTGTACCTATCATCATCTAACTTACAACCATGGTATGAATAATTGCATGTCCATGCCATAGCATGTAGAACAAACTGATCCACATTCAGGAAGAAGGGATGTTCGCCATACGCAACAGAATCTATCCCCGTACATGCATGATCAGCAGCCTAGACAAGACGAGGTGAGTCGACATCCCAAGGAAGAATCTCCTAAACCTCGGAGGGACAAAAATAGGGACATCTGTAGAAGTGGCCAAAGACAAAGAAAAGAGCCTCCAGTAGACACTAATAATGCCCCCATTCAGAAGATGGACACTATCATTTGAGGTCTGCACGTTGGGAGCGAATCTCGAAACGTATAAAGAAAATATGCAAGGGAATAAGCCACCCATCACTTTTACATAGAAAGATGCGATGGGCTTACATTAACCCTACTGTGTTTCAATGGTAAGGGTTATTGTGACATGAAATGGTCTGAAGCGCATGTTGGTTGACAACGGCAGCTCTGTTAATATTTTTGTTTTGAGTCACTTGTGTGTTGATAGACCATAAATTCACCCCTATAAGTTTTCCTTTATTTGGGTTCACCGTAGATAGCTTCATTCGAAAGGAAAAAATCATTCTTATAATAAAAATGAGATCGCTTCATTGACGGCCCATCATTTCATGGAGTTTTTTTTATTGTGGATCATAGGTCAACCTATCACTGTGTATTGAAGTTCCCCACCAAATATTGGCATCGTAACTATTCGAGGCGATCAAGTGGGATCAAGAGAATGCTATCTCAATTCCTTAATGAAGGCTGAACCTCGTAGTGTTAACATGATATTGGTTAATACCGAAATTCTTGATGCACCGGAGAAGGGTAGACCCTTGAACAAGGAGAAGACATCGAGATGATAGTCGTCCATACAGAAGAGAAGATCCTTGAAGAAAGCATGGCCCCTGAGGAAGGAGCTATGGATGAAAGATTGGATCCACATATCATGGAATCCAATCTTAAATGGCTCCAATGGAAGAATTGGAATGCTTCCTAGTAAACCCTCATAACCCCAAAAAAATGCTTTAAGTAGGAAAAAAACTGAATCCAGAAGACAACCATAAACTTAAAGGTTTTCTACTAAAAAACTTGGATATATTTACTTTTAAGGCATGAAGATATGGTATGCATCGATCCCAAGATCAGTTGTCATCATCTCAACATTGAACCAAAAATGGTCCTCGTAGGCAGAAGTGAAGAGCCCTTAATTTGGAGAGATATGAGGCCCTAAAAGAAGAAGTGGATAATTTGATATCAAATGAATTTATCAGATAAAGTGTAAATTACTTGGTATTGGATGAAGATGAACCCTTTATTTATTTATTTATTTTTAATTCAAAGACAAGTAGTTTAATAATTCTTATGTTTCTCGATTAATTATGCATACTCTTTGTACTATTTAATTGCTTGATCACCAATTATGTAATTAGCTACTTGTTATAGTGCTAAAAATTTCACAATTAAGTGGAACATTACATGATTAATATAAGACAATAGATGTCAGAAATATCATATATTGCATGTTCAATAGGATAATAATAATAATAATAATAATAATAATAATAATAATAGGTGGATTCGTATTTCCAACCCATAGATATTATATTTAGTTTAAAAGAATATTAGATAACTAGTAGAATAATTTAGATATGAATAAAATCAGTTCTTTTGTTATTTACATTTGAATTTTATAGAAATAATTCAATTTAAGGTTTATTCCATATGGGACGATACTCTTAATTTATCAAATTTAGTATTTGTCAACGATCTCGTACGTTTGTAGAAATTGTTCGAACACTAAATTTCACAAATTCTTACACAACTGATTAGAAAAGACTTGTATATAATACGAGTAAGCATTTAGCTCCATTGTGATTATAACATCACTCTATGTGGTGCCAATATGGCATTAAGTGATTAGTAAAATTTAATGTGCCATTTAACTTCGCCTTTCATTTAGCCGATTACCTAACAACATCAAATGATAAGTAAAATTAAATGTGTAATTTAATTTCACATTTCATTTATCTTATTATTTAACACCACATAGATTGATGTTATAACTTCAATGGGTCTAAATAACATTATTCATATAATATTCCTTGAACAATAATTGTTTCTTCCTTTTGTACGAAAAAATTATATATATACAAAAATTATTGTAGTCGTTTTTTGCGAAATATAGTAGAAGTAGAGGTGACAGACGAGCCGAACCGCTCGGCCCATCATGTGGGCAAACGGCATGCCAGTTGGCAGACCGTTGCCAACGGTCACTGAACCTTTTTTTTTTTTTTTTACCTTTTTTATCCCTTCTTCTTCTTTTTTTACTCTATAAGTACCCTCTTCATTTAACCATTTTTTCATACAACAAAATCAATAATCTCTTACTCTCTTCATACTCTTATTCTACAATCTACATTCTATATTCATTATTTCTCTATATAAAACAATTTCCAATCAATTATTTACATACTTCACAAATTAGAATACATTCTCTAATTGTATTTTATATACATTACAATTTACATTCCTACAATTATTCAATTTCTACATATTTCATTTTCTTTCAAGTTCTTACATTATCAATTTACCACAAATGGATCCACAATTATTTGTTGAGGGCTTGGTCGGTGTTGGTGGCAATTTACCTATGACGTTACAAAGTCAATTTCACAATGAATTTGTTAGTCTAAAAAACATACACATTCTCGAAAATATTCTAGATTTGGATACTCAAGAAAGTAGTAATCCAATTGATTTGAATGACATTGATGTTCTCGAAATGAAATAGGCGGAACTATACATTCTCAATGCAAGAGGAAAGCGAAAGGGAAAAGGCTAAAAAATTTTGGGATCACTTTAAATTGATTTCAATTGATCGTATGATCAATGGAGTCATAAAGTGTAAATTAGTATGTAAATACTGTCAAACATGATTGGCATGGAAAAACGGTACCACCAATCTAAACAACCACTACAATAAATGTGCGGCCAACACATAGTGTAACTGCAATTTGGTAGTCTATCATCGGTCGCCAATTGTGTTACTACGACACTTAGCACATGTAAGTTTCATAGGACAAAGCTCGAACAAAGAATTGTGAAGTTAGTGTTGGTGCTAAATTGCCTCTAGCAATAGCGGCCAACAAACATTTCATTCCCTATGTAAAAAAATATCTTCAATCGAGATACGTTGGGATAAGTAGAAACACTCTTCATTCTGATACATTAGAATATTTTGTTAATACAAAGAAACAATTGATTATTGATTTGCAAAAATATGGTGGTGTTATATATTTAACTTTGGATTTATGGGAATGGATTAATAAAAGAGGTTATGTAGTGATTACGCCTAAATAATAACGCGATAGTTGTAGTGCATCTTTGGGTGTCATATCCACAAGGAGATGAAAAATGTTCAAAGGATCAAGAAAAGTGAATTATTATCTTCAATGTGTAGTGAAATTCAATGTTTAAATGTGAAATTAAAATCAATAATTTGAGTTAGTGAAGCGTTGAAATTCCCTCAGTTGGATTAGATCATTCACATCAATTATTCCATTTTTATAACACAACTAGAGACTTTCATCCCGACACTCTAATCGGAGGATATATATATCGTGAAAATCAATTTAATTTACAAATATAATCCTAGAATCTAGACTTGTGATATATTCGCACACTTTTATTAAACTAGATCAAAGATCGATCATATACATCAAGCATAAGGCAGTAATCAATCCGCCAATAAAGTGAAATTGAGATTAAAATTCAACAATTAGTTCAATCTAATGATAGAAGAAGCATGACTTGATCTATAATGGATTTAATAATTGTTAAATCAATCTCAACAACAAGTAATTGAAATTGAAACTCAATAAATAGTTTGATTAAACAATGGAAAAAATATGACTGAAAATATGAAAAATCTAGTAATTATTAAACCGATTTCAATATAAATTCATGAAAAGAAAAGTCTAAATCCTAAAATTATTCAACAAGAAAAGATCAATTACATGAAATAATAGATGTGAAATCACCATATCCAATTGAGTTCCTTCCTTACTTCACCAAGATTGTTAGTTCTTCATGAGTTTCTTGAGCCAAAATCAATGGAAGAATGATGAATAATGGCGTCTGGGGTCTTCTCGTGTGTTTTAGGGTTCAGAGACGTGTGAAAAATTAGTTACCATATGTGTTGGAATCAATTTCGAAAACTGAAATTTCGCGCATAGAAATGACCTATACGACCGCACAGTTTAAACCCATGCGATCGTGTAGAACAAAATATTTCAGCCTGTTGGTCCATTTTCGCTCTTTTCTTCTAATTTTCACCGTATTCGTCCATGTGCAACCTAAATCAAAATATAAGTGTACTTAGAACATTTAGGCACCAATAAATCATGACGATGTAATTATTAGTGGATGAAAAACGTGATAATTGTACTATTATAATGTAGCTACAACTACACACTACATAGACCAACTTTGATATATGCATAAAAAAATTATTACTTTTAAAATAATTGAGTTCTCTCACAATACTAACAATATATATATAACACTATGCTCATTATTAGATAATATCGCCTCGAGAGTAGTTCTTTTACATTTGACAATACTAGTGTTAATAAGCCAGAAGTTGATAAGTTGTGTAGGGTATTATTGCCTAATTTGGTGGTTATTTATTTCAAGTTAATTGTGTGCGTCATATTTTTAATTTAATTGTGTAAGATGGTTTGAAACATTTTAGGAATAAAATTCAAAGAATTGGTGATGCATTAATATATGTCACGATTTCACCTAATAAAAATCAAGCTTTTGAGGAATTTTTATATTTTGGAGTGACGAATTCGAAAATATTTGTTAGTGACGTAGGATATAAATAGAACTCAACTTACTTATTATTGAAATCATGCAAAGGATATGAACATTTAATGACTAATTTTTATAACAATAAGCATATTAGAAACAATTATTACACTATTTTAAATTAATCTGATTGGAGTTTAGCTTTAAATTAAATTTCTTTTTGATAAGTTTGTATAGCTCTACAAATATTTTTTCTAAAAGTGTACTATCCCACTATATGATACTTGAACATTTTTATATCATTGTAAGGGCTTTTGATAAATACAAAAATGACCCTAATTTTAGTGAAATTATATTTTTTATGGAATTAAAGTTTAGAAAATATTGGAAGACCTACATACGTTATTTCCTTTGGCATGCGTTTTGGAACTTCGATACAATTTATCAAGTATTAAATGTGTAATTGATCAAATTTTAAAAACTTTAACTTTTGACACACCTAATACTTAAAGAAATTTAGAATGAACTTTATCTAAAATGTATGAATTATATACACAACGAATGTGTGCAAATATTAGTCGAGTACTCTCTACACCCACTCCTCTCACTAATCTTGAAGAAGACGATGCTAAAATATGAAATTTATTTGAATGCATTAACACTTATAAATAAGATGCACTAGGTTCTTCTAGTCTGTCTACCGCATATAATCAGATATCGGACGTAAGTCCAAACCCATTACTTGCTGAATTATTTGATCACTTTAATAATCAAATGTCTAATAATGTAGTAGTTAGAAAAAGTTCAAAAGAAGTAATTGACTTTTAGCGAAAGTACGAATGATGATGGCTAGTGTTATCTAGGATTGCAAAAGACCTACTAACACCTCCGATTAGCACTATAGTTTTGAAGTCTACTTTTAGTGCAGGTAAGAGAATTCTGTTTGAGGTTATAAGCCGATTGAAAAAAGATGTTTTGAAATCATTGTGTGTTAATGATTGAGAAGACGCTCATTTTCGACTATAGATAAGTATGTCGAAATTGCGTGTCGTCGGGTAAGTGATATTTAATTTAATCATAATAATAAAATTTGTTATTTTATAATACTCTTTAATTTTTTTTTAAAAAAAATTGTACATGTAACAAGTTGTACGTGTACAATTTATAACTCTGCCCACTCGAAATTTAAGTAGCCAATCATAAACTCGAATAAAGGATGAGTGTTTTATCTTTAAAAAAAAAAAGTAAAAATCGATGGCTCTTGAGCCAAGATTGTCTCGTTCAAAAAGTGACACAAGTTCAAGATGAGCCACGAGCTCGGCTCTTGACAAGCAAGAGCCAAGCTCGTGGGCAATAGTCGGGTCGGCCCATTGCCATCTGCAAGTGAAAGTTGATCTTCTTGATTGTAAAATTGCATGATCGTTTAATTAAATATCTGAGTGTTTAAAGACGAGTGATCACATAGCTTGAATCCTAGACATCAAGACTTGTTGAAATTTTGATTTGTTGAGAACTTAACTTCAACTTTGGGACTTAAGTTTGCAGTTTGGGCTTGGATTTGAATTTGCTTTGATTTTGATATCTTGGATTTGGCTTCAACTTGCTTGAACTTTAAGAAAATTTGATTTTCTTGCAATTTCCTAGACTTGAATTTGAGAGATTTCCTCTTCTTCTGGACTTCGAATTTTCTCATGGACATCATTCTCATTGTCTTGTAATTTTCTCTTACACTTTTAACTTTCTCCCTTTTCATTGACCTTTGATCCTATTTATAGGAAGTTTTATAACCGCCCATTAATATTTGCTTTTAATTTAATTTAATGAGTTCAAAAGTAGGATAAACTTTAATGTAGGTTGGACATTTTATTTAGGTTGCTACTTATGGACCAAGTTTAATTAAATAAATTAGCTAAATATTGGGCAGCATTTTTAATGGGTGGGTCAAACCTATTTGAATTTTTATTAATAAATTGTTAGAGTTTAAGAAATCATAAAACATATTCATAATCTTGCTAACACGAGAAAATAAAAATATTAATATCACATTCTTGTTCCTTTGTGTGGATTATCATTGAAGGTTAGATAATTGGACATTTGTTGTGTGCAAAGATCATGATTGTTCTTGTTCCAAGATTGTCAAACAAGTTTATAGAATTTACAAAAAGTATAACTAAATACAAATAAGATCTTTGATGGGAATTGAAATTATTTTAAATTCCATTGTAGATATATAAGTAAATTCCCAACCCGTACAACTTGAATTCTGGTAGATTTTGAATAATGATCTTTATTATAATTCAATTTATTTCGACTTTTCAGCTCACATTTATGTTTGTACAGCAGAAAGACTGAAAAAACAGAAAAGAATCGAATTAGACTTTGCACCTTGTGCAAGAAACATCGAGAAGCAAGAAATTTTTGGTTGGCTTTATATCAAGACTTAATATTATGGTCAAAAAAAAATTTATTTTAAAAAAAAATTGTATCATGATCAATTTCGTGATTTCCACAAAGAATTCTTTGATTTCTTGGTTTCCGCCTAGAAAGCATGAACTCTTGGCAGAAAAAATATTTTTTTATTTATGCAGAAAAATCTAAAAAATTATGATACATATCAAGAAATTTTGGTTTTTGTTCTCTCTCTCTCTCTCTCTCTCTCTCTCTCTCTCTCTCTCTCTCTCTTGCATGAATTCGTTTTTGCTTTGCTTCTTTTATTGTTACATGAATTTCAATTTTGATTGATTTTGATTTTGATTTTTATATGAAATTGTTCTAATCTGTTATTATTTTTTTTTTTTCAGGAACTCTTTTTCAAGTTGCTCAAGAATTTAGAGGTTTGTGAGATTCTATTTGTGGAGGATTTAAACTTTCATGTATACAGATATTTTAGAAGTCCAAAAAATACGTGTTTAGGAACATGACTCAAAAAATTTAAACATTCAGTGCACATTGAGGGCCAACGATCGAATCTTTCAAAGTCTAAGGCATTTTATGTGAGAACCAAGGATTGGAACCTTCAAAGTCCAAAGCATTTTATATTGAGTACCAATGACACCATTTTACGTTGAGGGCCAATGATCAGAATTTTCGAAGTTCAAGATATTTTAAGTTGAATCCAAGGAATTTTATGTTGAGGACCAAGGATTGGAACCTTCAAAGTCTAAGATATTAATTTTCTTCTTTTATTAACTTTTTGTTTTGTAGGAATACCTAGAACAAGATCTAATAATAAATTTTATTTGGATATACATGAAATTATTGAACTTGAAAACCAAAGCATGGAGTTCGTCCTAAGGACAATGGTTTCTGAGAGGATTAACAATGAGAAATACAGTGGGAGGCTCACTTATCATCCGTGACGAGATTTCTTATCTTCCAAAGTTTTTTGGGAATGGTCTACCTAGGTTCAAAAACTCCTTCACAAGAGGAATCTTCGTAAGTTAGCTTGTGTAGTCATCTTTGCTACAAAAGATTACGATCATCCAAACTCTACCTATAGAGCTCTTAGTATAGTTTGGTGTTCAGAGACCAACACTTTTGTGAACGCATGTGATGAAAACAACATTTCTCCTTGGGACATCTGTGACATTAACGAGCTTTAATATTTATGAAGAGGTAGTTCAAACCTTTCAGAGTTGTCAAATCTTCTTGTCTGTATCATTTTAGTATTTTCTCATATTATGCTAATAAGAATGAATCTGGCAACATTAGTCACGGTAATTTGATTGACTTCTAGTTTCAAGAAAAGTGTTATGCTCAAAATCCCACACAAAACAAAGCTTACAAGGATGCCATGGATTTATATCCATTCAAAAGGCGTCAGCAAAGGAAACCAAAGAAGATACCAAGACCAGTGATTGTAGACAAATTAAAAGATACTTCCTGCAAAGATCAAGGTCATTGGAGCAATTTGCAAAGATCAAGGTCATTGGAGCTATTTGTCAATGTCTTTATCTAAGGAGGAAGAGATAGAAATTTTTTTTTTTCTGTGCCTCTGTCACTTCGTTCTTCCCTTTGGAAACGATTATATGATAGTTGGGACATTTAAAGCTACTTCCAAGATGGCGTTTGATCCATTTATAGTATATCTCCTTCATTATTAGCAAGCATTTATAGAAGACTCACACGAACGTCAAACTGCTCAATTTCACTTCTATTTCTCGGACACTTCCTTTATGCTTGGCTATAACTTATTGTATCTGAGGTATTTATTATTACATAGACAAGAGTATCCTTCGTCTCGTTATTCGAAGATCTGTTGGCTCTTTGAATGCTTTCCAATCTTGGGAGATTTATGTGTTCAATGGTGAGACATTATCTGTGGGAGAATGGATGATAAGGATTTTTGCTAGAATCCATTTCCTATATCTTCTTATCGTGGTGTACGAGTAGATGATGAACCAAGGTATAATGATACTTCAAAATTTATGATGACTATTCCCTCTAGATTTGTTTCTTATCATCGATGATCTTCTCCGTTCATTCTTGAGGTATATATACCTTGCAAATTTGCAAGGCAACATCGCTTTAGTCAAAAACTTCCTATTTCATAAAAGAAATTGGACATTCCCATCAATGTAACATATGTTCGTGTTAAGGTAGCTTGACTATCACACAAGATAGGTATTAAAGAAATATTCTTTGCACCCAAAGGAATTTCATAAAGATGATCCCTAAACCATTCAGCCTCTTTCCCTATTTCGACCAATGCTACAAAATCAGAATCATTGTTGAGTGTGTAATGCATGTTTGTTTCTTAAACTTTCAAGAAACTACGCCTCCTTCAAGAGTAAACCCCACCTAAAGTAGATTTGTTTTCTCCCACATTGGATATACAACTAGCATCGAAATATCCTTCTAGAATTGTCATGAACTTTGAATATTGTAGCCCGAGGTTTCTGGTTTTCTCTAAGGAATCAAGAGCCCTCCCAACGGTTATATTGCAGTCCTCACGTGAAAGATAATTCACACCTTGAGATCAACTTTATTATTTGTTTACGATATCGTTCGCTTGTGATATAAAATATTTACAAAAAAATCTAGCACTATTGTTGGAGACTATTTTTATTTAATATCAATTTAAATTATTCATAGCTTTTTTTTGATTTTTTTTTTTTTCTCTTTTTAACCGATCTACTTATTCTTCTTTATTTTATTGATAAGCAACGAAAAGAAGCAAGAGACTAGCAATAATATGTGATAATTGATCCCAATATTGATGAATATGACATGATTGTGGGAGATATTTTCGTAATGTATCAATTTAACATGAAGTGATATAATTCACTGGTCAAACTTCTTGATGGAGACATGCCAATGGAATTATTTCTCCCACCGATCGTTGATGAGGAGATAAATTGAATTTGTGAAAACTATGGGACAATGCATTATACTGAAAATTTCACGTAGGCCACTCCAAACGAAGTGAAAAAATTTCTCCAAGATGATCAATATGTAGAACATGATGACGACATGCTCAAACATCTGTCTTCGCCACGTAAATATAAAAGAATGGGAGCACAAGTAATTTCTGATGAGTCAAATAACATGTCTATAGGGAATTTCCTCATTCTTAGGAATCAACAACTAAATGAGAAAAGCCTATACAGATTGATGAATAATCATGACGGTACCAAAACGAATGAGTGGCATTCAATTAAGCTAGAATTAGCATGCTATCCTCCATCTTCATTGATTTTGTAATTAAAATCAATGAGAAGGCCGAAGTATTCTTTGGTGACGTTGAATTGGGTAATTTATGCAAGTCTTATCATATTCAAAAGGGAAAAGTAAGAATTTTTAGGACGTTCTTATTGTGGTTAAAAGGAAAATTCAAGGTAAGAAAGATATTTAAGACCTTATTTGAAGTATTGTGAAAACGTCATTGATCAAAGTCTAACCCAAGACTATAAATTGAGCAATTATTAGAAGAAAACCCAATTTTCTATCTTTGTTTTTACTTTTATTTAAAATAAATAACTCGAAAATAAAATTATTTTTTTTCAAAATAAAAAAAATAGAGTTTACTTTCTATTTTAAAGTATTTTCTTTTGAGATCATTAACTAGGTTAGATAAATCATTTGAGATCAAATTAACCTAAATTTCTATGTGATTATATTGGTAATTATTTTTCTTGTCTCTTTTCACCTTGAAGGAAATATTCTGCAAAAAGAAAAAGGAAGATAGAAGACCAAGTATGTATGAAAATGCGTTATCTTATGACACGACCAGTATTGCTAACATTTTTTTGAGCTTATTTTTTTATCACATTCATGGCAATTTGTATTTTAATTTTGGGGTGTATCTTAGTTATTTTATCTATATTTTTGTTGTTTGTGTGATATACCAAAAATAAAAATAAAAATAAAAACTTTGAAAAAAATTCAAATAATATATTTTATTGTTTTATGTGTGTGTGTGTGAGTTGGATAGTCTTATTGACTAATGAATATGATTGTTTGAAATTATTTGTGGTTAATGAATGGAAATATGTATGTGATGCAATATTTTGTTAATTTGATACTTGATTATATGAGGTCCTATTATATTGAGCATAATAGTCATGACGATCAATATGAATTTTTAGATTGGTTACAAATGAATATGTTGAATTAATTTTGAATTTATGTTGACGAACCGAAATCAAAATTGAATAATACAATCACTTAACCTATCGAAAGAATTATTTTAGGATTGGTTGATATGGTGTTGGGAGCTATTTAGATACGTTGGTTCTTTGCTTGTTGAAAATATTGTGTGGAGTGTTTTTGGCTAACTTGTGAAACCTAGGTAGTAGTTTTATACACTAGGATTTTGATCCTACTTACATGTCCATCAAATTAAAAGACATAGCACTAGTCGTGGCACGTAAAAAAATTATCAATATTATTGTGTGAAACCAGTCTTGAGTAATCCGCTCCTATTCATCACCAATATTAAGGAGACGATCTACTGAGAAAGAAGGTTGCTTGCAATGTAGAGTAAAAATTACTTTCAAAAACTAAAGAAAAAACCCAAGAAGAGAAGGAACAAAATAAAATGAAAAATACATTAAAATGTGTTAAGGCAGTGACAAAACTATTATAAGACATGCTTATGTCCAATTAACCCTTGGATGCTTAGTTTTGGATCTAGACTATTGAGGGTCATAAACTATGTAAAGCTAGAAGGTTGAGACATTCAAACTTGGGAAGAAGAATAATGTTATCTCATACTATTGGTGCCACAACACCATCAAGGTATCATTAAATAATAGGCTCAATAGAGTGTAGTTGATAGTTGACTCATTTAATTGATCTTATCATTTAATAACACCTAGTGTCATCTAGCCTGATGTTGTAGCACCACCGATGTAACAGTAGATAATTGTGAGGACCCTAATTGAGTAAATAGCAATGACATGTGTGATGTCTTGACTGATGCCATGACGTGGTCGAATGCGTGCGAGATGTTCAAAAAATGCGCAGATTCGAGGTGGAACGAAGTAACACATCGTGTTGGAAATGTGACGCGGTGGGTAATGGAGGCATGACGATGCTGGATTTACTTGATGACTGCATTCCATAGATTTGGCATTGATCGATGAGTTGATGCGAGCAAGAGTTCGACAACATTGAAACCTTATTGTCCAGTTAATTTCAAATTCAAGGGAAATTGAAGCAAAAGACAAGCATGTAACGAAGCTTCCAAGGTAGATGGGTTTTTTTTTTTTTTTTTATTTGGGGCACTTTTAGCCCATGTGGGGATGAAAAACAAAAAAACTGACCTTAGCGGTTTGGGGTGTAAACAGCAATCCATGAATGAATGTTTGTCTTATAAACTTTAAGTGTAGGATACTTAATTTTTAGATAGGCAGATGAGAGTTGGATGAGGCAACAACCTCTATGTTGGCCCTTTCATGTTTTTCTATGCATTTCTTTGTTTTGGTGAGAAATAAGTTTGAATGACTTATGTAAAATCTGTGATTCTATTTACTTTTTCAATCTTCTATAATTTGTTTAGTCAAATTGTGAGTTTTCATATCCAAAATTTTAAAAATGGGTATTGGCTGATTGGGACGGGAAACCTCGACGCCATCATAGGGAGTTTACTGAATTTAGTGTCAGCCTTGTGACAATTGGTATCACGTCATGATTCAGTTCGAGGAAATGAACCAGGTACATTTTTGCAAAGTGCTGGGAAACAGTAAGATGGCTGTAAGTCAAGATCTTAAAGATCAAGTTGGAATGCTTGAGAATTTTGTAGGTTCTGCTAGTTTGGTGGCATAGACCGAGTAAATGATAGAAAATCTGGCCGAAATGAGTTAGATTTTTGAAATTTTCATTGTTGAGTCGAACTAAAAGTTCACGTCCATGTTGGGGAACATGATGGCCTTGACTGAGAATGTTTCTTCTCACCTTGGACTGCTAAAAGGGAAAGTTGTGTTGATGAAATGGACAACTCCTGCTCTTAAGTATTCTATGGTGACCTTAAAAATCAAAGTGCTAGAGCCAAAGGCATTGATGGTACTCAGTGTGCTAGGGAACTTGAATTTTCTTTAGGACATGGTTCAGTATTCTCAAGGCTGCAATGTTTTCGAAGAAGATCAGGTGGACGTTGCGAGCATGTATCTATTGAGAGAGATGAAATTATTGTGGAGAACTTAGTTGCAAAAAGATGAGACTATGAGAAGGTTGAAAATTTTGAATTAGGAAAGGTTACAAAAAAAACTGAATGATTGGTTCCTTCCCTACAATACGGCATGGATTGGCGTTAGAAGAACTCGAGGAAAATAGACACTATACAAAGGTATGATAAAGAATTTTGAACTTTGATATTGGGCATCAAAAACATGTTCGAGGAGGACAAACTCTTTAATATCATGTTGGGACTATAAGTACGGGTGCAAACTGAGTTGCATCGGTAAGGCTTGAAAGATCTGCAGTAGACAATTGTTGCGGCTGATACTTTGGTTGAGTTATGTTTGGGCACTGATGTCTCATTGCGAAAAAAAATAAACGAAAAAGGTGACCAACAGAAAAATGGGTCGAATACTGTTAAAACATTAGGAGGTACAACTTTCGAAATTGAAAGATAGTGGAAACTTTTCGATAATGCAAAAAAAAAAATGTGACGCCTCATAAATTTGCAAGGGGCCTCATTGTGCTAGGTGTTAATGTAATAAATATATTAGGTTAAGGGTAGTTTTGCCTTTTATATTTCCTTTGTTTTGTATTATATAAATTTATTTGTATCTTTACAATTTTCCCTATTTTTGGAGGCTTTATAATTGGTTTCTCTTATTCCTCTTTTGGTTCTTTGCTTCTTGTTGTAGCATCGTGAGTTTGAGGGGGATGCTAATGTAATAAATATATTAGGTTAAGGGTAGTTTTGTCTTTTATATTTCCTTTGTTTTGTAGTATATAAACTTATTTGTATCTTTACAATTTGCCCTAATTTTGGAAGCTCTAGAATCAGTTTCTCTCTTCTTCTCCTTTGTTTGATTTAGCATTATGGTTTGTTTTGTTCACATGGTATCGAAGTTGTAGTACATAACCTTTGAATTTCGTTCCCGACGAGCGGCCTTGAGTAACTCGTCCAGCCAGTTGTCAAGTAACAAGACCATGCGTAGGGTGAGGGTCAGAGGAGGTAATGTGAAGTGGCATGCTCTGAGGCTGGATACTGGGAACTACTCTTAGGGAAGTGAAGCTGTGACCCGGAAGACTCGTATTCTAGATGTGGTGTATAATGCATCCAATAATAAGTTGGTGAGGACCCAAACTTTGGTGAAGAGTGCTATTGTGCAAGTGGATGCTACATCATTCAAGCAGTGGTATCTGCAGCACTATGGAGTTGATAATGGTAGGAAGAAGAAGGCTGCTGCCAAGAAGGAATCAGAGGAGACTGAGACTGCTGCTACTGAAGAGGCAAAGAAAAGCAACCACGTCAAGAGAAAAATTGAAAAGCGTCAACAAGATCGTAAACTTGACCCACATGTGGAGGAGCAATTTGGCAGTGGCCATTTATTAGCTACAATCTCCTCACGTCCAGGCCAGTGTGGCCGTGCTGATGGGTATATTTTGGAGGGCAAAGAGTTGGAGTTTTACATGAAGAAACTCCAGAGGAAGAAGAAGGCGAAGGTACGAATCGGGTAATGGACAAGAGGCCTGAGTCAACGGGCTTAGTGAATTTGCTTGAGTTATGAATGATGAAATTGTTTGGGTTGGCCTGTGTAATGGGTTTGAGTTTAATTTGGGCCAATAGTTTTAGTATTGGCAGTGGGCTATTGGTTTTGTATTGATGTTGGGCTTGTGTTTTGATAAAAATAATTGGGCTTGTTATATTAGGTTCGCTATTTAGTATGGACTATTTTTTAGTGGTAATTTGTTTGGGTTGCAATCTAGCTTCTTTTGTGAGTTGGTTGTGTTTATTGAGGTGTTGGAGCAATTGGGCCAATTGTTTAATTGGTTTGATTTTATTGTAGATTGTTAGCTTGTGTGGGCTAAAAATTTTGATTTAGGCCACGGGTTTTGTTGGCTATTCGGTGTTTTATTTTTGGGCCACGAGAGTTGTTGGTGACTTTTGTTCGGAGTTGGGTTTTTTCTCCTCTTAAGCTTATTTGGAGTTTTTCTTTAAGCTTTTGGTTATAGTAATGGAAATTTGGTTTCGTATATGCCGGTTCACAGGATTGGGAATTTGGTTTGGTACATATCCAGTTCATCTGGAATTTGATTTGATGTTGGTTTGGTGTATCCGAAATTTGAAATTTGCATCCAGTTCATTTGGCTTTTGTGGAGCTGAAATTTGAAATTTGCATCGGTTTGGTTAGATTGGTGGATGATGATTTTTCATTATCGTCAACTTTGAATTCTTTGTTCGGCTTAGTTGACATACTAGCATTTTTGAAGATTTGATTTTTGCAGACTGGCACTATTTCTCTACATTTTGTCTCTTCATCATTGCAGCTTGCTAACTTCTTCACGAAGTCACATCCGATTCATCATTTTCGTTTTTTGCTTGACAAACTCTCGTTGTTTCTTGTTGTAGTATCGTGAGTTTGAGGGGGATTTTAAGGTAATAAATATATTAGGTTAATGGTAGTTTTGTCTTTTATATTTCCTTTATTTTGTAGTATATATACTCATTTGTCTCTTTACAATTTGCCCTAATTTTGGAGGCTCTAGAATCGGTTGCTCTCTTCTTCCTCTTTTGGTTCTTCTTCTCATTTATTTGATTTATCGTTATGGTTTGTGTTGTTCACACTAGGGACTGCCCAATATGGAAAAAATTGAACATAGTGGTTATCGAAAAATAGTGGGACAAGGATGTCGAGCAAATTGTGATTTCTCGATTGCATCCGTTGCAAATCATTGCAGGTTGACGGATGCAAGCCATTCGGCTATATGGCAAAACTTTGATGGGAAAGACACATGAATGTAGCAGCAAATTGCAATGTTGGTTGGGATGTGGAATGTTCTAGAACTTGTGAAATTCAAGATGTGGAGTATTCCAAAAATGTGGGGAACGTGGCGGGTTCCATTGTGAAATTCGTGAGAGGATGCTGCGAAGCAGGTGAGGCATCGAACGAAGGTAAAGTCAAAGAAGCAACGGGGATACTTTGACGTATGTTGGGAAAACGCGTAGGCATTTTGTGTGTTTCAATTATAACGTCGAATTCTTTCTGTAGAGAAGTTTTGTGAGGAACCTAATCAAATAAATGGAAATTGCATGGGTGATATCTTAATCGATACCATGCCATGGCCGAATGCGTAAAGAATGTCCAGAAATTGCACAAATTTAGGGTGAAATGAAGCAAGACATCATGTTGAAAATGTGACATGACGGGTCATAACAATGCTGGATTTATTGCATCGAATGAGATATTACTGCCCCACTGACATCAGTCCACGAATTCAGTGGTAAGACAAGCATGTGACAACGATTACTAAGCAGTTGGGTGTTGTGTTTTAATTAGGGACATTGTTAGGGGCTAAAAAAAATACAAAACTAACCCTAGCAATTTAGGGTTTAAATTGCAGTCTTGGAATGAATGTTTGTCTTATAAATTCTAAGTGTGGTGTACTTAGTTTTTAGAGAGGCAGATGAGAGTTGAATGAGGCAACAAACTATAAATTGACCCTTTCATGTTTTTTGTATGCATTTCTTTATTTTGGCGAGAAATAAAGTTGGGATGACTTAAAATTGTGTTTTTGTTTACTTTTTCAATCTTCTGCAGTTTACTTAGTTAGATTGTGAATTTTTATATCCAAAATTTAAAGTGTGTATTTGCTGACAGGGAAAGAAAAACCTCAACGCCATCACGAGGAGTTCGCTGAATTTTGTGTCAGCTCTATGAAAATTATTCTAGAGAAAATCATCGCATATCAATGTAGTTACTTTCATTGATGAAATCCAACCAAACTCGAGCGGAAAAGAAATGAGTGTTGTGAAATCGACCTTAAAAACCTAGATATATAACTTAAAAAACAATTGGAAGTGTGTATCCTAAGATAGAGAGGAAATATTTGACTTAATTTTGTGTTACTTAAATTTTTGTAAAATGAGGTATGTAACTGAAAAGTTTGAGGATTAAATTGTAACCTTCAAAACTTAAGACACGCCAATTTGGAATGATTATTATGTTTTCGGGACTAATCTTGAACGTACTGGAAGTTTCGACATCAAAATTGAAGTGTGGGATGAAATAGGATTAAAGTTGAACAAAAACTTTTAAAAAGGACCAAGGCTGCTTGAAAAATGTTGAATTGAGAACCAACTTGAATAGATTTGAAACACGAAAATAAAGTGTTGTGATTATAACCATGCGTTAAAAAGGAGATAATTTAAATTAACAAAATATTTTGATTTACAATAATGAGATCTCAAGTATTTGTACTATGCGATATCATGGTTATACAAATCATAAATTATTTTATTTCCTATTTTCATTCAACATCTTCTTAAAAAGTTATTAGGATATGATTTTGACCTAATCTTAGAGCGTATAAATATATACCATCGTCTAACAATCAAAAGGAGCCTTTTGGAATCCATATTAATTACTAGAAAAAAGATCTCAAAAGGAAAGAAAATTCAAGGAAGTCAATAAATAAACTAAGGGTTTGTTTTCTTCGTATTTCAGTTTTTTATTTTGAGTTTTGAATTCATTTTGAGTTTTGAGTGTATGTTTTGAAATTATTGAAAATACGTTCTTTTTTTCATTCTAAAAAAATGTTTCTCAAACATAAAAATAGAAAACGCATTTACTTGAAAATTTTAATAATATTTTTTATAATATTTTCTACAAAAACCACCACAATACCACCACAAAGTCGTCACCACTAGAATCACCACTGCGAACCAAAATAAACACTGTCATCGCCACCACCAAAATCAACACAACGAGTCACCACTGCCATTGCCAGTCAACATAACTAATCCACTGCCAACCAAAATCAACACAACCACCACTGCCTGCCATCGCCACCACCAGTCACCACCTCCATTACCACCACTATGTTTGTAACACCACAATCACCACACCGCACCAACAACACCATCGCACATACCGCACCAGCAACACAAGTTACACCACCGGACCACATTACCATCGTCGACCACTACCACCACCACCATCAACACCTCACCGGACCTCCAACAAAAACCTTCGTCGTCGCCAAATCGAAAAAACCAAAAAACCCATAAAGTGCAGAGCGAAAAAACCAAAAAAACCACAACAACTTTGCGACGTCGCCTCTTCAATAGGTCGCCTGCCAGATCCAAAAAACCAAAAAACTGTCATCGCTGCTACAAACGTCGCATCTTTAATAGGTCGTCGGCATCGAAGAGAGAGAAGGTAGAGACAGGCCCAAACCACAACAGCATCGCGACGAATTGGTCGCGACGCTGCGTTCACAGTAGTGTCGCCTTCCCACGCCCGCACTCGCGCTAGTGCCGGCATGACGCATCTCCTTCGTCGTTGGTTGCATTATTGAATGGGTTGTCGGCATCAAGAAGAGAGAAGCTGACATCGAGAAGAGAGAAGGAAGAAACAGGATTGGAAGAAGAGAGAAGAGACGGTCTTGTGCATTTTTCGCGTTTTTCCATTTTTTCGTGTTTTGTATTGAAAACGCCCAAAACGTAAAAATGATGTTTTGTGTTTTTGGTAAAAAAAAATATTTGTTTTTAAAAATGCCTTCTCGAAAATAAGAAAGAAAATACGTTTTCACTGTTTTGAAAAATCGAAAACAGAAAACGGTAAAAAGAACGGGCCCTAAGGTTTTAATGTTTTACAAGAAGAATGCGGATTCTTAGTACAAGATCTTCATTTTTTCCCTTTTTCCTTAAAACCCGGTAATATATTCCAATTCTTTCTTGTATTTTTCTTCTCTCATAATGTGCAATTAAATAACTATTTATGACCAATTATTGTAACCTAGTTTTAAACTTTAATGTTGATTATGAACCATAACACTTAAATCATCATTAAAAACTCTAGACCTTTAGGAACTTAAATGAACCACAATTAATTGTTCTATGTTGAATTGAAGTTAGAAATAATTAAACCAACAGTTAGATAGTATTACTCGTGAAAATGATAATTAAAACTCTTAGGTCCACTCTGTAACCTATTTATGATATCATACACATGTGATATAAAATATTCACAACATTTATCATTCCTTAAATTTACAGAAGTTGCTCGGAATCAAATTGTAACGAACTTCCATCTAATGGATTTGTGGTAAGTCAACTTGCCGCTAGGCTACCGTAGAAATTTCAACCATACTATATGTACGCTATCTTTTACATCTTCCTTTACATTGTGTCACGTGACAAAATATCATTGGACAATTTAAAAACAAAAACAGCTTCCCCACCCGCAATTTTCAAGAAACAAAGGCAATGTCAAAAACATTGTAAATGGAGTGTACATTTAGTATTATTGTAGAATTTTTGCCTAGCCAGGAATGTTTTATATTTTGACACTTTTCTAATACAGCATGATGATCTACCAAAATTTACTAATTCAAGAGGACAAATATCATGTGTTTTCGATCCAACCACCGACTCAAAACCTCTCAACCATAGTTAAAAATTCCTCTTAATATATATATACATATAAATTCTCACGTGTATACATGTGTGTTTTATATGAGTATTCATTGAACTTTCAAATAAGTTAATTTTAATTTAATTTCAAATATTACCTCTATTACAATTTGTCATCTATCATCCCTAGTGTCACGGACCGCAGCTTCATTACCCCCCGTGACCCTATAGCCGCCGCAGTTTGCCCCAACTTCGGCCGCACATTGTAAATATTAGTCCATTTCGAGTTGTACTTTCCATTTCTAAAATAGATAGAAAATAGATAAATTTTAGTATGATTCTTCGGCAAGAAGACGTCTACT